>VDFB02260977.1:0-134619 GCA_007258455.2 Sequoia sempervirens | reverse complement strand
TTAATTTGAAATCCCAATACACTGGAAGGGTCCCAAACGCAATGATCAATGCTCATGTCCTGAGTGCGAGCGATATCTAACTCGATGAGAGGATTATCATACTGAATACCATCTACTCTAGGAAGAGAAACTGGATCGCCATCGTCATCCCATATGCAACTCCTAGAAGAATGAGTCTCCAAACTTTGAACAATTTCAACCTCACATGGTGAATCATTATTAGAACAAGGTACATATTCATATCCATCCTCTCTTTGAGTTAAAAGCCTTCTAAGGTCATCTATCCTTTTATGTCTTGCTATGTTTAGTTGATTGACTTTTTCCTTTACCTCTTGAAGACGTCGTTTTGCATTTGCAGCAACTAACCTAGCCTCCTTGGCCTTCCTCAACCACTCTTCATTCAACATTTCAGACCTTCTAATCTCTTCAATGCCAAAGTACACAAAATCAGTCTTCTTATGCTTGATATCTTCATGTCCACCAATGGATGTAGGGCTTCCATCAAAGGATGATATTATCTCATTGGCTTGCTCATGATCACAAGCTCCTATTTCATGAGAATGATGAGGCATTAAGCTGCTGTCCTCAAACAAATCCGTAATGACATCATGCCATTGTAAAATGTCTCCTTCATCACATGTAGACAAAACACTAGTGGCTGCTCCACTAAGTAAAGGATCAACTTTCACATCCACCTTAATATCTTGGGCCTCCAATAGACTCTCACATGAATGAATAACATTCATCGAACCACAATCTGATTCTTTACCATGATAGGATGAAGTAATGCTAGACTCACCTAATGAAGCATGACAAGAAACCTTATCTTCATTTGCCTGCTCTAATACAACTGGTTTGTCTTCAAACAACACTTGCTCATCCTGAAGTGTCTTGTGCCCAACATCTACTTCAATGTAAGTCTGATTTTTGTCCTCCATAAGATCAGCTGTATGCTGGTCACTAACTGCTGAGAATTCATTGTGAAGATTTCTGGATACTCCACCTGTAGAGACTTCATGTATCTCATTTTTATTTTGTGATGTAGACCTGAAGATGGATGCCATAAACCTTGCTGTTTTATCTAAGGTTGCAGGATCTGAAATCAATTCATTTATCCCTTTCTGATTTTCATCCAACTTTTTCAAACTTTGTTTCAGCTTCTCCATATTCTTGTCCCACTGCCTCTGAGTAATTGAAGTAGCCATGATCAATGCCCAACAGGATGGCAGGAAACCGCTCTGATACCACTGTGATGAGCCCTGCTAATATAGACTCAAAACCTTTCAATTTCTGCCTTGGGACTTTTGTCAACCACTTGTCATGTAAAGCTGATATATGCTGATATAAACTTTTGATTGCTGTGTTTTTGGTTTTTGACACTTGACAATGATGTTTGAATGCTCTGATACCACTGTGATGAGCCTTGCTAGCTCATTGCTCAAACCCCTGTCTTTTTGTTAAGTCTATTTGTGTTTTTGAGTTTTTTAGAGAAAATTTATAGACAGAAGAGAAGGTGTGCATCATATAAAAGCTCACAAAATGAAAACTTGAGCAAATTTAATCAAACTGAAATTGTAGAAGGTATTTAATAAGCTCAACAATGGATTTAGAACATATAAACATACCCGAAAGCCTCCAGGTTTTTTAATTAAAAAACGAAGCCAATTTGCCAGTCTATACATGAAAATCTGATATAATCAAGTGTAGAATGATACAAGCATGAAATCCAACTGAGAAACTGGAGCAAATGAAAGGTAGATGCCAAGTGCTGATGATGGTGAAGAGAAACCCTCAAGAAGGAAGGCGTTTCTCCATGTAGTTGGTACGCCCTAGCTCAAACAGCCACACCTTTCAAGCAAAAAGAAGCCCAAACATCTCAGATGGTACAGCCATTGAAGTATGATGCCTGCCATGAAGAAAGGAAGAACATCATCCACTCAAACCCTCTGTTGCTGATGTAGAAACCCCACAAAATTCTGATAAGACACTATAGAACTTCTGAATGAAGCTCTCTCAAATTGCACCAATTCAGCTGATCTCTCACAGCCTCACAAGTGCTCACACTGAAGAGATTTCGTTCTCCAATGGTGGATTGCTGCAAACCTGATCACAGGATGAAAGCAAGGGAAAAACCTCCAAGGCAAAGTTGAAATATTCAATAGATGAGTTTCTCATTGCCTAAAACCCTTATATAGCAAAGAGGTGTGAATTTCTAAGGATTAGGGCATACTTTAGGTCATTTAAATATTTTGAAATAACCTCAAGTCCTTTTCAATAGTTTCAGATTTAATATTTGGCCCCCACATAAAGGTATTAGTGATATAAAATTAAATCACCTTTTTTTCCAAACTTATTTAAGTGATATAAAATAATAAAGTCAATTTGACTTTATAAGAATACTTTAAGTTAAATAATAACTTAAATCACTTAAGTAAGCCTAACTTCCTCAAAACTCAATAGAATTCAGTGCTGTCAGAAGCAGACAACTCCTGTACAGCCAAGGCCTGCAATGAGCCAATCCCTGATCACAAAAGATGAGAACGAACAAACTCTCCAGAAGATACCACTGACCCTCTAACCAAAACAATTAGCCCACAAGGGTCTAAGTAATAGGCTAACACACTCAAAACAAGATCACGCTAAAAAGGGGGACATTACAATCCGCCCTCCCTGAAATTGCTTGACCGCAAGCAATCTCAACAACAAAGGATCAACCACTCCACCAGGATCCCAAGGATAGTGCTGCGAAATGTCCCTACTATCATCAACTGTCTTCCGCTGCTCAACACTGATCTCAACTTCACCATGCCAAAAGTGGTGAAGCCAATGCATGGGACTCATCCAAAACACAGTACCAATCCTGTCGCCACCTGGATCCCAATATAAACGGTACTCACATCCATCCATCATAATAAAGTAAGAATATCGGGAAGCATCCGCAACACAACATCTTTGTCTGTAGCTGGAACCCATGATGTCACCATAACCTGTCAACCCATGAAACCAACTATCTAGCAATGAAGCTCCTAAATCCCAACTCTGCAAATCATGCCAACTCCAAGTCGGACAACCATCGATCAATGAAGAGTCTAAGAAGATTAAATCATCAAGCAACAAGTAGATAGCTGCCAGATCGTGAGGGTCAAATGTAGAACTATCTGCATCCCTCATCATGTACTCCTCCGAAAACTCCTCTGCCAGCTTAATTTGAAATCCCAATACACTGGAAGGATCCCAAACACAACGATCAATGCTCATGTCCAGAGTGCGAGCGATATCTAACTCGAAGAGAGGATCATCATACTGAATACCATCTACTCTAGGAAGAGAAACTGGATCGCCATCGTCATCCCATATGCAACTCCTAGATGAATGAGTCTCCAAACTTTGAACAATTTCAACCTCACATGGTGAATCATTATTAGAACAAGGTACATATTCATATCCATCCTCTCTTTGAGTTAAAAGCCTTCTAAGGTCATCTATCCTTTTATGTCTTGCTATGTTTAGGTGATTGACTTTTTCCTTCACCCCTTGAAGACGTTGTTTTGCATTTGCAGCAACTAACCTAGCCTCCTTGGCCTTCCTCAACCACTCTTCATTCAGCATTTTAGACCTTCTAATCTTTTCAATGCCAAAGTACACAAAATCAGTCTTCTTATGCTTGATATCTTCATGTCCACCAATGGATGTAGGGCTTCCATCAAAGGAGGATATCATCTCATTGGCTTGCTCATGATTACAAGCTCCCATTTCATGAGAATGATGAGGCATTAAGCTGCTGTCCTCAAACAAACTTCAGAACATGCCATTGTAAATGTTCTTCATCACACATGTAGACAAAATACCTTCAGTGGCTGCTCCAATTGGCAAAGGATCAACTTTCACATCCACCTAATATTCAGCCTCCAATAGACTTCACATGAATGGAATGCAATATTCATCGCGAATCAATAATAATCTGATTCTTTTACCATGATAGTGTGATGAAGTACGTTAGACTACCTAATGAAGCATCACAAGGAACCTTATCTTCATGTGGCTGCTCTAATGCAACTAGTTTGTCTTCATACAACACTTGTTCATCCTGAAGTGTCTTGTGCCCAACATCTACTTCTATGTGAGTCTGATTTTTGTCCTCCATAAGATCAGCTATATGCTGGTCACTAACTGCTGAGAATTCATTGTGAAGATTTCTGGATACTTCACCTATAGAGACCTCATGTATCTCATTTTTATTTTGTGATGTAGACCTGAAGATGGATGCCATAAACCTTGCTGTTTTATCTAAGGTTGCAGGATCTGAAATCAATTCATTTATCCCTTTCTGATTTTCATCCAACTTTTTCAAACTTTGTTTCAGCTTCTCCCTATTCTTGTCCCACTGCCTCTGAGTAATTGAAGTAGCCATGATCAATGCCCAACAGGATGGCAGGAAACCGCTCTGATACCACTCTGATGAGCCTTGCTAATATAGACTCAAAACCTTTCAATTTCTGCCTTGGGAATTTTGTCAAACACTTGTCATGTAAAGCTGATATATGCTGATATAAACTTTTGCTTGCTGTGTTTTTGGTTTTTGACACTTGACAATGATGTTTGAATGCTCTGATACCACTGTGATGAGCCTTGCTAGCTCATTGCTCAAACCCTTGTCTTTTTGTTAAGTCTATTTGTGTTTTTGAGTTTTTTAGAGAAAATTTATAGACAGAAGAAAAGGTGTGCATCATATAAAAGCTCACAAAATGAAAACTTGAGCAAATTTAATCAAACTGAAATTGTAGAAGGTATTTAATAAGCTCAACAATGGATTTAGAACATATAAACATACCCGAAAGCCTCTAGGTTTTTTAATTAAAAAACGAAGCCAGTTTGCCAGTCTATACATGAAAATCTGATATAATCAAGTGTAGAATGATACAAGCATGAAATCCAACTGAGAAACTGGAGCAAATGAAAGGTAGATGCCAAGTGCTGATGATGGTGAAGAGAAACCCTCAAGAAGGAAGGCGTTTCTCCATGTAGTTGGTACGCCCTAGCTCAAACAGCCACACCTTTCAAGCAAAAAGAAGCCCAAAACATCTCAGATGGTACAGCCATTGAAGTATGATGCCTGCCATGAAGAAAGGAAGAACATCATCCACTCAAACCCTCTGTTGCTGATGTAGAAACCCCACAAAATTCTGATAAGACACTATAGAACTTCTGAATGAAGCTCTCTCAAATTGCACCAATTCAGCTGATCTCTCATAGCCTCACAAGTGCTCACACTGAAGAGATTTCGTTCTCCAATGGTGGATTGCTGCAAACCTGATCACAGGATGAAAGCAAGGGAAAAACCTCCAAGGCAAAGTTGAAATATTCAATAGATGAGTTTCTCATTGCCTAAAACCCTTATATAGCAAAGAGGTGTGAATTTGTAAGGATTAGGGCATACTTTAGGTCATTTAAATATTTTGAAATAACCTCAAGTCCTTTTCAATAGTTTCAGATTTAATATTTGGCCCCCACATAAAGGTATTAGTGATATAAAATTAAATCACCTTTTTTTCCAAACTTATTTAAGTGATATAAAATAATAAAGTCAATTTGACTTTATAAGAATACTTTAAGTTAAATAATAACTTAAATCACTTAAGTAAGCCTAACTTCCTCAAAACTCAATAGAATTCAATGCCGTCAGAAGTAGACAACTCCTGTACAGCCAAGGCCTGCAATGAGCCAATCCCTGATTACAAAAGATGAGAATGAACAAGTTCTCAAGAAGATACCACTTAGCCCACAAGGGTCCAAGAAATAGGCTAACACTCTACAAACAAGATCACGCTGAAAAGGGGGACATTACAATCTGCCCTCCCTGAAATTGCTTGACCGCAAGCAATCTCAACAACAAACGATCAACCACTCCACCAGGATCCCAAGGATAGTGCTGTGAAATGTCCCTACTATCATCAACTGTCTTCCGCTGCTCAACACTGATCTCAACTTCACCATGCCAAAAGTGGTGAAGCCAATGCATGGGACTCATCCAAAACACAGTACCAATCCTGTCGCCACCTGGATCCCAATATAAACGGTACTCACATCCATCCATCATAATAAAGTAAGAATATCGGGAAGCATCCGCAACACAACATCTCTGTCTGTAGCTGGAACCCATGATGTCACCATAACCTGTCAACCCATGAAACCAACCATCTAGCAATGAAGCTCCTAAATCCCAACTCTGCAAATCATGCCAACTCCAAGTAGGACAACCATCGATCAATGAAGAGTCTAAGAAGATTAAATCACCAAGCAACAAGTAGATAGCTGCCAGATCGTGAGGGTCAAATGTAGAACTATCTGCACCCCTCATCATGTACTCCTCCGAAAACTCCTCTGCCAGCTTAATTTGAAATCCCAATACACTGGAAGGGTCCCAAACGCAATGATCAATGCTCATGTCCTGAGTGCGAGCGATATCTAACTCGATGAGAGGATTATCATACTGAATACCATCTACTCTAGGAAGAGAAACTGGATCGCCATCGTCATCCCATATGCAACTCCTAGAAGAATGAGTCTCCAAACTTTGAACAATTTCAACCTCACATGGTGAATCATTATTAGAACAAGGTACATATTCATATCCATCCTCTCTTTGAGTTAAAAGCCTTCTAAGGTCATCTATCCTTTTATGTCTTGCTATGTTTAGGTGATTGACTTTTTCCTTTACCTCTTGAAGACGTTGTTTTGCATTTGCAGCAACTAACCTAGCCTCCTTGGCCTTCCTCAACCACTCTTCATTCAGCATTTCAGACCTTCTAATCTCTTCAATGCCAAAGTACACAAAATCAGTCTTCTTATGCTTGATATCTTCATGTCCACCAATGGATGTAGGGCTTCCATCAAAGGATGATATTATCTCATTGGCTTGCTCATGATCACAAGCTCCTATTTCATGAGAATGATGAGGCATTAAGCTGCTGTCCTCAAACAAATCCGTAATGACATCATGCCATTGTAAAATGTCTCCTTCATCACATGTAGACAAAACACTAGTGGCTGCTCCACTAAGTAAAGGATCAACTTTCACATCCACCTTAATATCTTGGGCCTCCAATAGACTCTCACATGAATGAATAACATTCATCGAACCACAATCTGATTCTTTACCATGATAGGATGAAGTAATGCTAGACTCACCTAATGAAGCATGACAAGAAACCTTATCTTCATTTGGCTGCTCTAATACAACTGGTTTGTCTTCAAACAACACTTGCTCATCCTGAAGTGTCTTGTGCCCAACATCTACTTCAATGTAAGTCTGATTTTTGTCCTCCATAAGATCAGCTGTATGCTGGTCACTAACTGCTGAGAATTCATTGTGAAGATTTCTGGATACTCCACCTGTAGAGACTTCATGTATCTCATTTTTATTTTGTGATGTAGACCTGAAGATGGATGCCATAAACCTTTCTGTTTTATCTAAGGTTGCAGGATCTGAAATCAATTCATTTATCCCTTTCTGATTTTCATCCAACTTTTTCAAACTTTGTTTCAGCTTCTCCATATTCTTGTCCCACTGCCTCTGAGTAATTGAAGTAGCCATGATCAATGCCCAACAGGATGGCAGGAAACCGCTCTGATACCACTGTGATGAGCCCTGCTAATATAGACTCAAAACCTTTCAATTTCTGCCTTGGGACTTTTGTCAACCACTTGTCATGTAAAGCTGATATATGCTGATATAAACTTTTGATTGCTGTGTTTTTGGTTTTTGACACTTGACAATGATGTTTGAATGCTCTGATACCACTGTGATGAGCCTTGCTAGCTCATTGCTCAAACCCCTGTCTTTTTGTTAAGTCTATTTGTGTTTTTGAGTTTTTTAGAGAAAATTTATAGACAGAAGAGAAGGTGTGCATCATATAAAAGCTCACAAAATGAAAACTTGAGCAAATTTAATCAAACTGAAATTGTAGAAGGTATTTAATAAGCTCAACAATGGATTTAGAACATATAAACATACCCGAAAGCCTCCAGGTTTTTTAATTAAAAAACGAAGCCAGTTTGCCAGTCTATACATGAAAATCTGATATAATCAAGTGTAGAATGATACAAGCATGAAATCCAACTGAGAAACTGGAGCAAATGAAAGGTAGATGCCAAGTGCTGATGATGGTGAAGAGAAACCCTCAAGAAGGAAGGCGTTTCTCCATGTAGTTGGTACGCCCTAGCTCAAACAGCCACACCTTTCAAGCAAAAAGAAGCCCAAAACATCTCAGATGGTACAGCCATTGAAGTATGATGCCTGCCATGAAGAAAGGAAGAACATCATCCACTCAAACCCTCTGTTGCTGATGTAGAAACCCCACAAAATTCTGATAAGACACTATAGAACTTCTGAATGAAGCTCTCTCAAATTGCACCAATTCAGCTGATCTCTCACAGCCTCACAAGTGCTCACACTGAAGAGATTTCGTTCTCCAATGGTGGATTGCTGCAAACCTGATCACAGGATGAAAGCAAGGGAAAAACCTCCAAGGCAAAGTTGAAATATTCAATAGATGAGTTTCTCATTGCCTAAAACCCTTATATAGCAAAGAGGTGTGAATTTCTAAGGATTAGGGCATACTTTAGGTCATTTAAATATTTTGAAATAACCTCAAGTCCTTTTCAATAGTTTCAGATTTAATATTTGGCCCCCACATAAAGGTATTAGTGATATAAAATTAAATCACCTTTTTTTCCAAACTTATTTAAGTGATATAAAATAATAAAGTCAATTTGACTTTATAAGAATACTTTAAGTTAAATAATAACTTAAATCACTTAAGTAAGTCTAACTTCCTCAAAACTCAATAGAATTCAGTGCCGTCAGAAGCAGACAACTCCTGTACAACCAAGGCCTGCAATGAGCCAATCCCTGATCACAAAAGATGAGAACGAACAAACTCTCCAGAAGATACCACTGACCCTCTAACCAAAACAATTAGCCCACAAGGGTCTAAGTAATAGGCTAACACACTCAAAACAAGATCACGCTAAAAAGGGGGACATTACAATAGGGGGCTTCCCCTTCTGATTCAAAGAGAAGTTCTATTGCACATTTGTTCCATTTTGTGTTGCACTGAAAGGTGCTAATTAAGACACTAACATACATCAACAGTTTCTGCTTTTCCCTATCTAGTGTCTATATCCAATTTTATTTTTCCGCAAACTTAAAGTACTTTATTGTCACCCAACTTTACTTCAGTTCTAAAATTTTCATCAATCTTTGAAAATGCTTCTCGACAACTTGTCATATGATTAAAACAACCTGAATCTAGAAACTATACCTCAACACTTGTGTTTTCAACTTCGCTACATGAAAAGGAGTAGTGTGGTGGATCTTCATCTTTTCATTGCTTTGGACTTTTATTTATGTTCTTTGTGTTTTCTTTTGCATAGTTCTCTTCTTCTTTCATTTGAATTCTTGAATCTGCAGTCTCTCTCTATAAGACCATATTTCTTGCAGTAGTAATATTGCAATGGTTGCCTTTCTGCATTAAATCTACTTTTGTTTCTTGAGAAACTACGACCTCTACTTTGGCCTCTTCCCTTGGAATTAGAACCAAACTTGGATATGAGTTCTCCACCTTATTGCCTCGAGGAAAACTAGTACTTGCTCTTTGATTGTTATTGATCTTTGCCTTTGAAAAAAACACTTGACCTAGACCAATGGTGCAGGGGCACCTAGTCAATGTTGCAAAATTTGGTCTAATGTTGAGTTTTCGTGTTGATGAGTTCAATTTTGATGTAATAAGGTCTATTTAGACCATTTTCAATGTAATGAGTCATGTGGGGTCAGGTTTACATTATGTTGTCAAATTTTGTCAAGTTTTGTAATTTGTCATATGTGGAAGTTGAACGGTCATTTGGTGCAAAAAGTGGTTATGAACCATTGGTTTGGTGTTGTACAAGTTTAAATATGCCTTGCAAACTTTGAGGCAAGGTTCTAGAGACATTTTTGGTGCACAAGCAATAAGAAAACTTCATTTTTTTGTGTGTTTTCATTGAAATCTGCTGTTACAGCCAGTGGTACAGTTCCGTATAGGTTGCAAATGTACTAATTGTTATTGGAATTGGTGTAGGGATAAACTAACTCTGTTTTGGTTTTGGTTTGAGTTGATTCCATAGAGTTTGAAGGATTTTATAAGCAATTTATTGAAAGAGGTCTGTAAACCCTAGATTGAGAGGGTTTGAACAAGAAAATGGAATAAAGAACCATTCCACCGGTGGAATTCTCTGCAAATCGGTGGAATGGCTTTAGTTAGGATGTTTTTGATTGTGGTAGTGATTGTAAATGCAGGGGATGGAGTTAGGGCCCTTTTTGTGCAAGCCTTAGCCTAATATTTCAATGTATTAGGCTAGAATTGATAGGTAGAGGTAGGGTTTTGATGGTTGGTGAGTTTGTGGATGTTTCAATTGATAAAACCTGTTGTTTCAGACCCCATGTGATCTGTCTAAAGCCTTGAAATGAAGATTAGTGATTTGGAGAAGGAAAATCCCAAAGTTGCTTTGTAAAAGAGGCCTAATTGGGCTTAAGGGCAGCGTAGCAGTCCATTTTAGAAGGTGATGTCCTGAAACAAGTCTATGCACAAATTTGATATGTTAAGGAAGAGCATAAAGAGTATTCTAAATGGTAACCAATTCATGGGTTTGAGGCCTTCTCTAAAAGATATGTTGAATTTTCATTGTTTGATGTGCTACAAGCAAGATTGAAGAATTTGTGAACAAACACCAAGTTAGGGTTTTCAGAGTGGAAAAATTGGTCAAGGTTGATTGAATTGCGATTGATTAGACAACCTCCATCCCTACTTTGCATCAAATTGGTATCAGAGCATAGGTTTTGATCATTTGAAGGAAAGAGGTTGAAGTTTGAAGAAAGGAAGGTTGTAATTTGAAGGACAAGATGCCTCCAAAGGGAAGTGCAGTCATTGTTAGGGAAATAAGAATGATGGAGTCTCAAGAAGCTCTCTTAGCTAGACTTGCAGCATTGGAAACAAACCAAAGAAGAGGTAAAGCCACTGCAGATGAGAGTGACCGAGAGGAAGAGGAAGAGGGTGAGAATGAAAACCCTCAAAGAGGAGTCCAAGGTGATGATGAGTTGGATCCTAATGAGAGAAGGATGGTTAAGATGCTTAAGGCTCTCAAGGGAGATGCGTCTGAAGTGAAAATGGAATTGCCCATGTATGGTGGGAAAATGGATAGTGAAGAGATGTTGGACTGAATTGATGCACTAGACAATTATTTTGAATACAAGGAGGTAGTAGATGAACAAAAGGTGAAGTTTGCCAAAACCAAATTGAAAGGCCTTGCCCTAACTTGGTGGAATTATGTGCAGGAAGAGAGAGTGAAAAAGGGAAAAGCAAAAATAAATTCATAGGATAGGATGGTGTCTAAGGTTAAGAGTCAATTCTTGCCCGATGACCACGCAATTCAAACATTTAGGAAGTTGCAAAACCTAAAGCAAAAGGAAATGGATGTCATGGCCTATACAAAAGAGTTTCATAAATTGAGCATTAGAGCGGGTCATGTTGAGGATGAAGTTGAGAAGATAGCAAGGTATCTGAATGGGCTAAAGTTCAATATTCAAGATGAATTGAGTCTTGCCACCCCTAGAACGGTGGAAGAGTGCTTCCAATTGGCTGTTAGGGCAGAGGAGAAGTTGAAAAGAAGGCAGAAAAAACAAAGTAGAGGTAGAGGAAAGAACTTCAGGGGCAGAGGATCCTTTGGTGGAAGAGGGCAATCACAAAAAGCACAAGGAGAGTCAATTGGGCAACAAGAACAAAGCCCAGAGTCGAGAGGTGGTTTCAAAGGTAGAAGATCCAATGGGAGAGGCAGATTTGGAGGACAAGGTCGAGGTTCAAATACCTTCTTTGGAAGATGCTATTAGTGCAATCAATTTGGCCGTCAAGCATGGAAGTGCCCGGAGAAACAACCTTCTACATCACATGGTGGTAAAAGGAGAACATAGTTGGTGCAAGAGGAAGATTGTGAGAGTGTTAACTCTCCTTCTCAACATGCTGCTCCTGAGGTTGGAGAATCTCTCATGATGAGGAGAACACTACTCAAGGTACCTGTGGTGAAGGAGCCTCCACAAAGAAAGTCATTGTTTAGAACCACTTGCAAATCTCAAGGAAAGGTATGTAAGGTTGTTGTTGATTCCGGTTCAAGTGATAATTTTGTTTCTTTGGAGATGGTTGAAAAATTAAAGATGAAAAGGATTCCACACCCCACACCTTATAAGGTTTCTTGGTTGAATAAGGGTCAACAAGTCTTGGTTAATGAACAAACATGGGTTGAGTTTAACATTGGGGGGTATAAAGACAAAATCTTGTGTGACATCATCCCAATGGATGTTTGTCATCTGCTGTTAGGAAGACCCTGGCAGTATGATAGAAAAGCAAAACATGATGGGCAGAAAAATACATATGTGATTGAAAAAGGTGGGGTTTCCTTTACACTCACTCCTTTGCAAGATGAAAATGTAGACACACAAGTTGGGTCAAGTGTCACGTTGGTTGGGGAAAAGGAATTCTTGAAAACCATGAAAGAGGAAGGTGGACAAGGGTATGCAATCATAATCAGACCCAAATCTGTTATAACAGCAGCAAAGCTTGAAGATGTGCCCAAGGAAGTACAAGCCTTGTTGAATAAGTATCAAGACATAGTTGTTGATGAACTCCCTAGTTCTTTGCCACCTATAAGGGATGTGAGCCACCGAATAGACTTTATACTAGGAGCAAACTTACCCAATAAGGCTGCATATAAAATGACTCCTCAACAAAATGAAGAGATAAGGGTCTCATAAGGGAAAGTTTAAGTCCATGTGCTGTCCCTGCTGTGTTGGCACCTAAAAAAGGTGGAGATTGGAGATGTGCACCGATTCAAGGGCAATCAACAAAATCACTATAAGGTATAGGTTTCCCATACCTAGAATGGAGGATTTGATGGACTGTTTAGGAGGAGCTTGTTACTTTTCAAAAATTGACCTTAAAAGCGGCTATCATCAGATTAGGATAAGAGAAGGGGATGAGTGGAAAATTGCTTTTAAAACCAATGAGGGGTTGTATGAATGGATGGTAATGCCATTTGGGCTTTCAAATGCACCAAACACTTTTATGAGACTAATGTGGACATGGTGTTGAAGAGGTTGAATGAAGAGAAGTTGATGATTAACTTGAAAAAGTGTGAATTCATGAAGGAAGAATTGGTCTACCTTGGTTTTGTGATTTCAAAAGGCACTTTGAAGATTGACCCCAGCAAGGTAAAAGCAATTTTGAACAGGCCTACTCCAAAATCAGTTAGTGAGGTAAGAAGCTTCCATGGTCTTGCTAGTTTCTATAGAAAATTTGTAAGGAATTTTAGTCATATTTGTTCTCCCATCATTGATACAATCAAAGGGGATAAAAGGAAAAGGTTTATGTGGTCCGATAAGGCAGAAAGAAGCTTTCAAATTTTGAAACAAAAGATAGCTCAACAACCCATCTTAGCATTGCCTAATTTCAATAAGGTGTTCACAATAGAATGTAATGCAAGTGGGTATGCAATTGGTGTAGTCTTGAGTTAAGAGGGCAGACCAATAGCATTTTTCAGTGAAAAGCTCAATGAGGCCAAGAAGAAGTATTCTTCTTATGAATTAGAATTGTATGCAATGGTTCAAGCATTGAAAAAGTGGAGACACTATTTCCTTCCAAAAGAATTTATTGTTTTTACTGACAATCATGATTTGAGTTTCTTGAACAGCCAGGACAAACTAAGCCACAGGCATGTGAAGTGGGTGGAGTACCTACAAAGCTATATACTTTCAGCATAAAACACAAAAAGGGGCAGTCAAACAAGGTGGCGGATGCTTTGAGCAGAAGACAAATGTTGGTGCAAGAAATTCAACTTCAAAGTGTGGGTATTGAGACTTTGAAAGGTATGTATGAGGGAGATGATGATTTCAAGGATGTTTATGTTGTTTGTAATCAGTTTGATGGTTCTTTCCATGAAGAATATTTTGATTTCTTGATACAAGATGGATTATTGTTTAAGGGTGCTCAATTGTGTATTCCTAACTGCTCTATGAGGACAAATCTGATTAAGGAGAAGCATTGTGGCAGCTTAGGGGGTCACTTTGGTGTAGATAAAACTTTGGAGCAGGTAAGAAGGTATTATCATTGGCCAAAAATGCGAAGTGACATCAGGAAGTTTGTTGAAAATTGTGTAGTTTGCCAAAAAGCAAAGGGTTCAAGCACTAATGCAGGTCTTTATCAGCCATTGCCAATTCTTAACAGGCCATGGGAATCCATCAGCATGGATTTTGTGTTGGGTTTACCCAAAACTCAAAGGGGGTTTGATAATGTATTTGTTGTTGATAGATTTAGCAAAATGGCTCATTTCGTACCATGCAAATGTACAAATGATGCTTCATATATTGCTGGGTTTTTTTTCAAAGTGGTAGTCAGAATTCATGGATTACCATTGACAATTGTGTCTAACAAGGATAGCAAGTTTGTAGGTCACTTTTGGAGGACTCTTTGGAAGAAATTGGGAACCAACTTGACATTTAGCTTTTCCTATCATCCACAAACAGATGGGCAGATTGAAGTTGTCAATAGGAGCCTTGGGAATCTTCTCAGATGTTTGACAAAAGAGCATTCACAGCAATGGGATCTCATTCTTCCACAAGCTGAGTTTGCATATAATGACTTTATCAATAGAAGTGTTGGAAAGAGCCCATTTGAGATAGTCTATGGATTGAAGCCAAGGGGAGTGTTTGAGCTCAGAGATTTGGGTGGTATAGAGAGGAGTGCTGAGGGTGAAGAGTTTGCAGTTGCAATGAAGGATATACATCAACAAGTGAAATAAAATCTTCAAAAAAGTGTGAAGAAGTATAAGCAACATGCAGATTTGAAGAAGAGGGATGTTTAATTCAAAGTGGGAGACTTGGTTTTAGCACATTTAAGGAAAGAGAGGCTTCCAAAGGGGAAATATACAAAGCTGCAAATGAAAAAGATTGGGCCATGCAGGATGGTCCACAAATTTGGTGCAAATGCCTATGAGATATAACTCCCTCTTGGAGTGGCTATCTCTCCAATCTTTAATGTTTATGACCTTTATCCTTTCAAAGGATCTGTGTTTGCAGGTGAAGATGCAAGTACATCAGGAGTTCAAGATGAAGATTGGGTCAAGGACTTACCACCAAGTCAGCCTTTGAAGATTCAGAGCATTTTGGACACAAAGGAAGCAAAGAGAACAAGGCACAAAGTGTATAATGAATATTTAGTGAAATGACAAGGCCTCCGTAATGAAGATGCAACATGGATGATAGAGGAGGACATTAAAAAAACATGGCACAACAGTTCAAGAGCTGATCTCAGGTGGAACTTGAGATTCTTTTCTCCCCGGGTGTATGGTGCAAGGGCACCTAGTCAATGTTGCAAATTTTGGTCTAATGTTGAGTTTTTGTGTTGATGAGTTCAATTTTGATGTAATAAGGTCTATTTACACCATTTCCAATTTAATGAGTCATGTGGGGTCAGGTTTACATTATGTTGTCAAGTTTTGTAATTTGTTGCAAAAGTTACTTTGCAACTTTGCAATTTGTCATATGTGGAAGTTGAACGGTCATTTGGTTCAAAATGTGGTTATGAACCATTGGTTTGGTGTTTTACAAGTTTAAATATGCCTTGCAAACTTCGAGGCAAGGTTTTGGAGACATTTTTGGTGCACAAGCAATAAGAAAACTTCATTTTTCTGTGTTTTCATTGAAATCTGGTGCTACAGCTAGTGGTACGGTTCCATACATGTTGCAAATGTACTAATTGTTATTGGAATTGATGTAGGGATGAACTAACTCTGTTTTGGTTTTGGTTTGAGTTGATTCCATAGAGTTTGAAGGATTTTATAAGCAATTTACTGAAAGAGGTCTGTAAACCCTAGATTGAGAGAGTTTGAACAAGAAAATGGAATAAAGGACCATTCCACCGGTGGAATTCTCTGCAAATTGGTGGGATGGCTTTAGTTAGGATGTTTTTCATTGTGGTAGTGATTGTAGATGCAGGGGATGGAGTTAGGGCCCTGTTTGTGCAAGCCCTAGCCTAATATTTCAATGTATTAGGCTAGAATTGATAGGTAGAGGTAGGGTTTTGATGGTTGGTGAGTTTGTGGATGTGTCAATTGATAAAACCCGTTTTTTCAGACCCCATGTGATCTGTTTAAAGCCTTGAAGTGAAGATTGGTGATTTGGAGAAGGAAAATCCCAAAGTTGCTTTGTAAAAAAGGTCTAATTGGGCTTAAGGGCAGCATAGCAGTCCATTTTAGAAGGTGATGTCCTGAAACAAGTCTATGCACAAATTTGATATGTTAAGAAAGAGCATAAAGGGTATTCTAAATGGTAACCAATTCATGGGTTTGAGTCCTTCTCTAAAAGATATGTTGAATTTTCATTGTTTGATGTGCTACAAGCAAGATTGAAGAATTTGTGAACAAACACCAAATTAGGGTTTTCAGAGTGGAAAAATTGGTCAAGGTTGATTGAATTGTGATTGATTAGACAACCTCCATCCCTGCTCTGCATCAACCACCCATACACTATACCTCATCTTCATTGTTAAGTAATGATCCAATCAATTCGTCAACCTTTAAAGCATATAAACCTTTGCACTTTTTTAAAGTAATAATAATATTGACTTGCTAGAATATAAGGCTCACATTTTGTAATAAAGTTATCATAGTGACTTAGTGCTGTGTATAAAGTTAGCTATTATTAAATTTTGTAATAGTCATGTATTTTTAGATGTTTCTCAATAATGTAAGGCTGCCATCTCCTCTTGAGATCAACAAGTCTCTTCTCTCATCTCATCCCTTGCTTATACCAACATTAATATCAGAGCCAACATGGTTTTTTGTGGAAGAATCATAGGTTTGATTTCTTCTAGTTGCTGTTATGTGTGGAAAAATTGTGGGTCACATTTTGTAGAAAATTGTAGAGGAAGGAGGTTGCAGATTGTGGAAAGTTGCAGGTTTCAAAATCTTCCAATTGTAGGAGTTATAGACATGGGCATCATCTTGTGTGCAACACAAGAACAAGTCATAGATGTTTGAGAAAAATGATATGGGATTGCAGAAATTTTGAAGGTCGTGGTTGAAATTGGTGGGATGGGGTATGCAGGGATGGGTTTTGTAGATGGGAGACTAGTTACCAAAATTTGGTGATGGTGGTGGGATGGCAGCCAAAAGAATTATCATATATAATATTTGAAAAGTTATTTATAAAAAACACTAATAGTAAAAGATATTAGAAATATTATATACCATTAACAATATTGAATAATAAATGAATACAAAATTTTAAACCCATGGGGAAACCCAAGCGGTATTCACCCAGCTGCATAGCATGCTTTTAGACAAAATATGTTATACAAAACAACCTATAAGAGTAAAATTTTCTAATCATTTTTGTGCATTGTTAATATCTAGAACCAAAAAAACAATATCTATAGGGTTTTCATAGTCCATATCTCATGAAACACTTTTGGAACAAACTTGTGAGGCTTCCTCTCAGGCAGCACCATTAATTTCTTCAATCCCAACCGCATCAGCATGAATAGGTGAAGGTTTTTGTTTGGGTGCCATTATAAAGCAAGCTATACACCCATAGGTCGAAAGACCCTAAGAGCTTTCGTGACAAATGGAGGTAAGATATAAATATCCTGCTGCACCAATGTTAAGTGGTATGACTGAACAAAATGTAGCAAGGGAAAGAGGTATTAAACCAAAACAGCCTCCTGTTGTGACCTTTTTCACACATCGCCCCATTGCAAATGGGGACCCCCTAATTTTTGCTTCGTTTCCGTCTTTTGGCTTGATTTTGGTTTGTTTTGTTGTTGTCTCTCTTTCTGCTGTCTATCTTTCCGGGATGTGCTCGTCTGTGAGACTAAACTTGAACTTTTGGCCAAGTCTGAAAAATTAGGGTTTTGAATTTTCCAGCCAACTTGAAGTCAAATGAAGTGAATAACTTGAAATTTAAGACTAACATTGTTGTTAGTATGCTTCCAGCAGGTTTCCACTGAAATTTCGTCAGATTCCGAGTACTTACTATTTTAAGTGTGCAATTACAGGTGTTCTCTTAGCATTCTTGAAATTCCGACAGTCACACTGCGTCCAGAACACGTCAAGCTGCTCGCGCGCAAACTTTGAGTTGAAACAGACAACTTACTATTTTTAGCAGTTCAGCTTCCAGAGCAGATTTCAGGGTCTATATGCAGAGTTTTTCGACGCATGCCTAGAGATTCCTTCAGGGTTTTCAGAGACCTTCGCGATGATGTGACATGCAAAGCAAGATAACAACTTTCAGAATTCAGTCTTCCGAGGCTATTTTTAGGGTTTGCATGTCAGGGTTTTCTTTGCATGTCGGCATATTCTTTATGGGTTTTTCGAGAGCTTCGCGATCATATGACATGCAAAGTGAGATAATCACTCCTTCACAACTTGCTATTTTTAGCAGGTACATTCCGGCGGCCGCCTCCCAGCACTTCAGAATCATGAACTGATCACAGTGCAACAGAAACGAGGACAAACGGAGGTCATTTGATACGCATGCAAGACCAATTAGGGTTTCCAGCTTCAAGACCTAAAAAGAGGCATAAAAAGTCAGAATTTTCGAAAACCGATGTATACCACCGTGATCAACATCTCTCAAGCTATCTGCTGATAAAATGTGAAGGAAAATGGAGCACTTACTATTTATAGTAAGTCATTTTAGAAACAGGCTAAAAATAGAAAGTCAGCAGCAGGCGCTGACGTCAACGGGCAGGTCACGTGGTGAGGAGTGCGTCATTCAAATTTCAAGTCAAACGGAGTTGTGGAAGTCTCAGAAGCAAGCAGTTACTATAAATAGTAAGCCACCTCCAGAAACATGCCAAAAATAGCAGGTCAACGTGAAGTGTCAGTATGAACAGGTCAAGCAGCTGACAAGGATCCCATGGCGCGAATTTCAAGGCGAACGGAGTTGCAGAGGATGGAAAATCAAGCACTTACTATTTTTAGCAGGCTTGTGCAGAAGAATTAGGGTTTCCTAAAATCAAGGGCGAAACACAATAGCCAGGCAGAAGCAACGTCCAGTCACGATCAATACCCTTCAGGCAATTGGCATGCAAAATTTGAAGACATTCTGAGCAATTGCTATTTTTAGTAAGTTGCTAAAAATAGCAGGTGCATGCAAATATCAAGGCCTGACAGCTCAACCACATCTCGAGATTCAAAACAAAGCAAAATCCAACCTTTTTGGAGCTTGAAATTAGCTTGAAGTGCAAAGTTGAAAAACTTTCTAAAAATAGCAAATTAGGGTTAGCGTGATCAAGTTGCCCTAAATCAGGCAAAGAGCATAAAATTCACTGAAATTGATAAATTTTCAAGTCCAGCCAGTGAAGAACGCCTTTAAAAGCTGAAGATGAGGTAGGAAATTTAGTAAGGCATTGAAAATGGAAGCTCACAGGATGATATGCGCCCTCAAGCTGGCAAGAGCCTTGAAAATTTTCTAAGTCTGGAAAAATGGAAGCTTCATGGGTCAAATGCGCCCCTCTTTGGAGAGTGAACTTAAATTTTTTTCTAAGTCATTGAAACTCAAAGCTCCCTCCATTTGCGCCCAAGGAGAAGAGAAGGTGATTGAAAATTTTCTAAGGCATTTAAGCTTGAAGTTGGACACCTTAAATGCGCCCTTGCCAAATGGAAGTCGGGTAAAATTTCTAAGTGTTACAAATTGAAAGTAGCCCCTCTCATTTGCGCCCCAGCTTCAAAGAAGAGATGGAAAATTTTCTAAGTGGTTGAAAATGAAAGTATAGGGGGTGAAATGCGCCCCACCTTGCCAAGGTAGTATGCTAGCTAAAAGTGTTCTAAAGTGTTGCAAAATTGGGAGAAGACCCCTCCATATGCGCCTGGAAAGAGAAGAAGAACTTGAAATTTTTTCTAAGTGTTTTAAATCTGAAGTGCACCCTTTAAAATGCGCCCAACAAGGGGGGGGGGGAAAGTCCTTGAAATTTTCTAAGTTATGAAAACTAGAAGCTTGCCTAGCCATATGCACCCTCAAGGTATTAGAAGGCAAGTGGAGATTCCAAGGCGTGATGCATGCAAAGTGAAAGATTCCAAGGCGTTGAGCTAGGAAATATGCTAAGTATGGAAAATTTGAACCTCAACCCCTTGATTGCGCCTTTGATTTGTGGAGAGATAAAAATATTCGAAGTATGTGAAACTTGAAGTGTGACCCTCTATTTGTGCCTAGACTTGAAGGGATAAAGTTTCCCGAGGCATGAATGAATTTTGCGAGGAGAGAAGTTAGAAGATGCCAACAGGGTTGATGAATATTTTCCAGTCAGAGCAAAGAAATACGCTCAAGGGTGAAGAAATGAAATAAATTTGATAAGAAATTATTTTTCTAAGGTTCAAAATTCAAAAAAATTAAATGAACCCGTTCGTTGTATACCCATGAATTCGACACATTCTGAAGAAAATTTTCTTCTGGGTATTGAAGATTGTCAACGAGGAACGGATTTTAGTGTCTTCTGCAGTTCGCCGAAGCCTTCAGAATGGAGATTTTTGATGGGCACAAGATTGATGAGTTTTCCTAAGAGAAATTTAAATTTTTTCTAAGGCACGAAATAAATGATGTTTTTGAAGATAAAGTGCCTTGGCAGATGAATTTGAAGTTGGACACCTAGATAATTTTCGATCAAATTCTTGATGAAAGCATTTCTTCTCGAGTCTGAGTTGGATGAAATATCAGGGTGAAGTGCGCCGAGCAGAATGCAAGATAGGTTGGAAATTTGGCTAAGGCATGAAGAATTTAAAGCAAAGTTGGCTAAGGAAAAACAATGAACCCTCGGGAGTTCAAGCATGAATATCAGGTAAGCAAAGTGAATTTATATTCTAAGTGTTCTGATGCTCTTCTTTTTATCTGTTTTGCAGGACGAACGTCGAGGCTGGAGCACGAGGACTTGAAGCGATGAGGAAAGTACTCCAAGACTACATTTCAACCTCGAAGGAAGAAAAGTTGCAAGAAAATGGCTAAGTGTTGAGACTTCGTATGTACCCGGCTCAAGTGACAAAGAAGAAGTTGAAAAACAACGTCAAGAAGGAGATCGAGAACAGTGTGAACGCGTCTACAAACGGGAATCTTCTAGAAGGATGATGGACATTAATGGCTCATTTATTACCCCACTCTCCATTGTGGCGGTTTTTAGGGCGAATCTTGTTTAGGGCTGAGGTGGCACAACCTGGGCCATCCAGTCGATTGTAATCTGAGCCGTCCGTTGGACTTGGCCAACTATAAAAGGGGGAGTCCCCCTTCATTTGTACATTGATGAGATAGTAGAATTAGAGTAGAAGTTAGAATAGAGAGACAAATTAGAAGTAGCTTAGTATAGATTGATAGAGTAGTTGAAGAAGAGGGAAAGTTTTCCCTTTGAAAACTTTGTAAGAAATTGTTGTGAACACTCTCTCAATAAAAGAGTTTTTCATTGATGGTGAATTTCGTCTTTGTTGTGAGTAGCTAGCAAGGTTTCTTCGTCCTTCCGATTCAAATGGTAGTGTAAAATAGTTCAAAGTAGTATAATTTTCATTCCACGCAAGTAGATAGTAATTGTGGAATGTGGTCTTCAATTTGAGCAAACTTCCTCTATCCATACCACTAGTGTGTTCGCTGATGGTGAATGCGCCTTGTGTGGTCAACTGAATATCATGTACTTAACTTCGATCATGATTTGTATGTTTATATGCGTCGTTGTGATGGTATTTTCATGCTAAGTTGTGATCTGAACACCTTGAGCTACTCCTTTGAAGATTGCACCGGTTTTGTGGAGGCTGTCTGAAGCGAGGCAAAGCAGAGCCTGGTTGAAACTTGTGAGAATTCATCGCCATGTCCACGCCTTAGAGTAGATTAGAACTCTCTAAACCCTGCATTTTAAATTCAGTATTTTCTGGTTAGAATAGGAAACCCGTGCTTCATAGACAGATCCTTCGAGCATTTGAATTCCTTTCTCCACTGCCGAACAATTCCGTAAGTCCCCTTGAAATACCAGCAAATCACATCGAGCCAACTGAGCCTATTCGCACTAAAAGAACCTTGGAGTTGAACGCATGAACTTTCTTGCAATCTTAGCATGCAGAATACTTTGATCAAGAGAGGATAGGGTAGCCGTTGGCAACTTTATTCTGCGTTGGTGCGGTCACGAAAAACACATCAACAAATTGGCGCTAGAAGGAGGGCGAGCATTGGATTGTTCCAGAAGCCGGAAGGAACCAGTATGAGCTTTGAAGTTCCAAATTAGAGATATGTTAGATCTCTTTTATGTCAAAAAATCCAAAAAAAGTGAAAAGTTGAAAAATTCAAAAAATTCAAAAAATGGAAAATCAAAAAAGAGATTTCTCAATGGATGGGCATATTTCTTGCTCTCAAGACAATCTTGTGGATATTGCTCGGATTCATGAAAGATTGAATGCACAGCTGTGGCCCGAGAATTTGTCCAAGTTTGCTTTGCCAGGACGATGTCGAATTCATGAGACCTCCCAACACGAAGAAATCAGTTGCTTAACATTCCTCTCAAGGATAGAGCTTGTTCTCCAAGGAAAAATTTTCTTTTGGGATGTCCCCAAGCCAGGAATATTGGATGTAGAACCTGATGATTATAGCCTTCCAGGAGTTGTGGATGAAGCCTTCACAAGATTCATACTTATGATCCAAAGTCAGATGGAACTTGGCAATGATCCCTTGAAAAGTGTTTTGCTCCCTCGTTGGTGTCGGATTCACAATGCGCCTCATCCAGAGTTCACTTGCACAACATGTGAAGAAGCCATCAACTTCGCCAGATGTCGCCTCGGATTACCAGTACTACCATATGGATTCTTCAAAGACAAGGGATGGATTGAATATGCCACACAAACATTTTTAGCACGAAATGAAGAGTGTACCTCAACACCATCCAACAACAAGGAGAATAAGTCACTAGAGGACGTGATCGAGCTTAGGGAGCAAGCAGATGAAGATTGTTCCTACATCATGTTAGAACAAGAGGCTATTGGAGCAAAGATCAAAGAAGCAATGGAATATATCCAAGGAAGAGAAACTACCCATGGCAACTGTCAGCATACGAAAGTGAATGAATGTACTAGATTGCGAGTTATTGAAGATCATCAAGAACCAAGAACAAAGGACTTAGCTCAAAGTAGAGATGATGTGGAAGATTTATTCATTCGAGGAGGAGAATGTGAAGAGGGAAGTGATTTCGGTACGCTTCAAGAAGGAACGCTCCTTGATGAAAAGGTTCAGCCATGCGTGAACAAGATAGAAGAAATGGTAAGCAGCTTAAGGCAAGATGATCAACGGGCTACCAAGATGGAGGCAGAATATGAAATGCATTTTGCATCAACACTTGATCCATTGTTCACAGTCATGGAAGAATTGCTTGATGAAATTGGAACAAATGAAACACTGCCTGATAAAGATATAGAAAATGAAGAGCAATTCGGTTTGGGGCTTGAGCAATTGTTAGGTATTCAAAAGGAGCCAACGCATGAAATGATCCAAGTTTCCAAATGCCCTCTTGAATTTATTTCCCGCCCCACTCCTCCCAGTTTGGATCATCTACACATTTTGAATGCAAGAGGTTTGGTTCACCATCAACTTCGACCTCCTGATGAAGCAATGGGTGACAGGCAAGAATGCAGGCCAGCAAATGAAGACCACCAAGTTTTATTTTTCCCTACTATTGGCTACAAAGAATATCATTTTGATTATGGAGATTTAGGAAAGAAAACTTGTTTATGGATTAATCATAGTCCGGATGAGTTGCCCCAGTTACTAATCTTTCCTGAAGTTTTGCTTGAGTTTGAGATTCGTATTGTGAAAGATTACTTTTCTGAGTTTAAGGACAAATTTGCTAGGCTCCGCACTATCACCGTTGTTATGTTGCTGCTGAACATCTTGAGAAATCATGCTAGGAGTTGTATGTACTTAGGTCTTTTGATTGTTCTTCGCTTAAAGTTTTCGTTTTTGTTTAGATTAGTTGTCTTGCTTTCATAGTTCAGTTCGCTTTCAATAAATGGGGATCCCATTTGTGGGGGGTGTTGTGTTGTTTTCACCACAATGTTGACACAATGTTAGTCCATTTCTTGGACAGTCATCCAAGAAGTGCTTTAGAATCAGAGGTTGTTCTTTCAAAGTCTTATCATTTGATTAGGATCTATACTTGACTCGGAAGGGAATCATCTATTGTGTCTTGACACCAAGTCTCGCGATTGCTATATTTCACACCCATGATTAATTGCTCTAAGTCGTTGAGGTTTCTTAGGAGAGGTCTTGGCAAGTGAAAATTTTACGTCTTGCTTCAGCGCCACTACAATTCTCAAACCCATTGGAGGCTTCAGTGCCTGCCAGCCAATTGAGGAATTGACGGAGAATCAAAAGAAAAGAAAAATGTGCTTGAAAGAAATACCTGAAAAACAAAAAAAAGAAATGAGATTGAAAAATGAAAGAAATATTATGAAATATTGGTTTTGGGAACATACGAGTAACTCCACCGGGGCTATGGACGCCCGACCGGCAGTGGAGCAATATTCATGAGAATTGTAGCGACAACCTCGTCGGGGCTATGGACGCCTGACCGGCAGTGAGGCAATGTCCTGGATTCTTTGAAGTTAAGATATTTATATAACTTGCTACGACGGATCCTAGGAGCTTCAATGTTCTTTTGAGTTGGAACAAACGCATATGCACACACTTGTAATCAAAAGATGAGGTGCCTTGATCCCATTTAGGATTCCTCTTCCCTTTTAAGTATATCCCCTAGTCAGTTGATGGGTTGGAAAGAATTATCCAAAGGTTTTGAGTATGGAATGGGTTTTGTCTTTGAAATGTTCAGGAACATTTATTCAGGTTGGGGCTAATGTTGTGACCTTTTTCACACATCACCCCATTGCAAATGGGGACCCCCTAATTTTTGCTTCGTTTCCGTCTTTTGGCTTGATTTTGGTTTGTTTTGTTGTTGTCTCTCTTTCTGCTGTCTATCTTTCCGGGATGTGCTCGTCTGTGAGACTAAACTTGAACTTTTGGCCAAGTCTGAAAAATTAGGGTTTTGAATTTTCCAGCCAACTTGAAGTCAAATGAAGTGAATAACTTGAAATTTAAGACTAACATTGTTGTTAGTATGCTTCCAGCAGGTTTCCACTGAAATTTCGTCAGATTCCGAGTACTTACTATTTTAAGTGTGCAATTACAGGTGTTCTCTTAGCATTCTTGAAATTCCAACAGTCACACTGCGTCCAGAACACGTCAAGCTGCTCGCGCGCAAACTTTGAGTTGAAACAGACAACTTACTATTTTTAGCAGTTAAGCTTCCAGAGCAGATTTCAGGGTCTATATGCAGAGTTTTTCGACGCATGCCTGGAGATTCCTTCAGGGTTTTCAGAGACCTTCGCGATGATGTGACATGCAAAGCAAGATAACAACTTTCAGAATTCAGTCTTCCGAGGCTATTTTTAGGGTTTGCATGTCAGGGTTTTCTTTGCATGTCGGCATATTCTTTATGGGTTTTTCAAGAGCTTCGCGATCATATGACATGCAAAGTGAGATAATCACTCCTTCAGCAACTTGCTATTTTTAGAAGGTACATTCCGGCGGCCACCTCCCAACACTTCAGAATCACGAACTGATCATAGTGCAACAAAAACGAGGACAAACAGAGGTCATTTGATACGCATGCAAGACCAATTAGGGTTTCCAGCTTCGAGACCCAAAAAGAGGCGTAAAAAGTCAGAATTTTCGAAAACCGATGTATACCACCGTGATCAACATCTCTCAAGCTATCTGCTGATAAAATTTGAAGGCAAATGGAGCACTTACTATTTATAGTAAGTCATTTCAGAAACAAGCTAAAAATAGAAAGTCAGCAGCAGGCGCCGACGTCAACGGGCAGGTCACGTGGTGAGGAGCGCGTCATTCAAATTTCAAGTCAAACGGAGTTGTGGAAGTCTCAGAAGCAAGCAGTTACTATAAATAGTAAGCCACCTCCAGAAACATGCCAAAAATAGCAGGTCAGCGTGAAGCGTTAGTATGAACAGGTCAAGCAGCTGACAAGGATCCCATGGCGCGAATTTCAAGGCGAACGGAGTTGCAGAGGATGGAAAATCAAGCACTTACTATTTTTAGCAGGCCTGTGCAGAAGAATTAGGGTTTCCTAAAATCAAGGGCGAAACACAACAGCCAGGCAGAAGCAGCGTCCGGTCACGATCAATACCCTTTAGGCAATTGGCACGCAAAATTTGAAGACATTCTGAGCAATTGCTATTTTTAGTAAGTTGCTAAAAATAGTAGGTGCATGCAAATATCAGGGCTTGACAGCTCAACCACATCTCGAGATTCAAAACAAAGCAAAATCCAACCTTTTTGGAGCTTGAAATTAGCTTGAAGTGCAAAGTTGAAAAACTTTCTAAAAATAGCAAATTAGGGTTAGCGTGATCAAGTTGCCCTAAATCAGGCAAAGAGCATAAAATTCACTGAAATTGATAAATTTTGAAGTCCAGCCAGTGAAGAACGCCTTTAAAAGCTGAAGATGAGGCAGGAAATTTAGTAAGGCATTGAAAATGGAAGCTCACAGGATGATATGCGCCCTCAAGCTGGCAAGAGCCTTGAAAATTTTCTAAGTCTGGAAAAATGGAAGCTTCATGGGTCAAATGCGCCCCTCTTTGGAGAGTGAACTTAAAATTTTTTCTAAGTCATTGAAACTCAAAGCTCCCTCCATTTGTGCCCAAGGAGAAGAGAAGGTGATTGAAAATTTTCTAAGGCATTTAAGCTTGAAGTTGGACACCTTAAATGCGCCCTTGCCAAATGGAAGTCGGGTAAAATTTCTAAGTGTTACAAATTGAAAGTAGCCCCTCTCATTTGCGCCCCAGCTTCAAAGAAGAGATGGAAAATTTTCTAAGTGGTTGAAAATGAAAGTATAGGGGGTGAAATGCGCCCCACCTTGCCAAGGTAGTATGCTAGCTAAAAGTGTTCTAAAGTGTTGCAAAATTGGGAGAAGACCCCTCCATATGCGCCTGGAAAGAGAAGAACTTGAAATTTTTTCTAAGTGTTTTAAATCTGAAGTGCACCCTTTAAAATGCGCCCAACAAGGGGGAGGGGGGGGGGAGTCCTTGAAATTTTCTAAGTTATGAAAACTAGAAGCTTGCCTAGCCATATGCGCCCTCAAGGTATTAGAAGGTAAGTGGAGATTCCAAGGCGTGATGCATGCAAAGTGAAAGATTCCAAGGCGTTGAGCTAGGAAATATGCTAAGTATGGAAAATTTGAACCTCAACCCCTTGATTGCGCCTTTGATTTGTGGAGAGATAAAAATATTCGAAGTATGTGAAACTTGAAGTGTGACCCTCTATTTGCGCCTAGACTTGAAGGGATAAAGTTTCCTGAGGCATGAATGAATTTTGCGAGGAGAGAAGTTAGAAGATGCCAACAGGGTTGATGAATATTTTCCAGTCAGAGCAAAGAAATACGCTCAAGGGTGAAGAAATGAAATAAATTTGATAAGAAATTATTTTTTCTAAGGTTCAAAATTCAAAAAAATTAAATGAACCCGTTCGTTGTATACCCATGAATTCAACACATTCTGAAGAAAATTTTCTTCTGGGTATTGAAGATTGTCAACGAGGAACGGATTTTAGTGTCTTCTGCAGTTCGCCGTAGCCTTCAGAATGGAGATTTTTGATGGGCACATGATTGATGAGTTTTCCTAAGAGAAATTTAAAATTTTTCTAAGGCACGAAATAAATGATGTTTTTGAAGATAAAGCGCCTTGGCAGATGAATTTGAAGTTGGACACCTAGATAATTTTCGATCAAATTCCTGATGAAAGCATTTCTTCTCGAGTCTGAGTTGGATGAAATATCAGGGTGAAGTGCGCCGAGCAGAATGCAAGATAGGTTGGAAATTTGGCTAAGGCATGAAGAATTTAAAGCAAAGTTGGCTAAGGAAAAACAATGAACCCTTGGGAGTTCAAGCATGAATATCAGGTAAGTAAAGTGAATTTATATTCTAAGTGTTCTGATGCTCTTCTTTTTATCTGTTTTGCAGGACGAACGTCGAGGCTGGAGCACGAGGACTTGAAGCGATGAGGAAAGTACTCCAAGACTACATTTCAACCTCGAAGGAAGAAAAGTTGCAAGAAAATGGCTAAGTGTTGAGACTTCGTATGTACCCAGCTCAAGTGACAAAGAAGAAGTTGAAAACAACGTCAAGAAGGAGATCGAGAACAGTGTGAACGCGTCTACAAATGGGAATCTTCTAGAAGGATGATGGACATTAATGGCTCATTTATTACCCCACTCTCTGTTGTGGCGGTTTTTAGGGCGAATCTTGTTTAGGGCTGAGGTGGCACAATCTGGGCCATCCAGTCGATTGTAATCTGAGCCGTCCGTTGGACTTGGCCAACTATAAAAGGGGGAGTCCCCCTTCATTTGTACATTGATGAGACAGTAGAATTAGAGTAGAAGTTAGAATAGAGAGACAAATTAGAAGTAGCTTAGTATAGATTGATAGAGTAGTTGAAGAAGAGGGAAAGTTTTCCCTTTGAAAACTTTGTAAGAAATTGTTGTGAACACTCTCTCAATAAAAGAGTTTTTCATTGATGGTGAATTTCGTCTTTGTTGTGAGTAGCTAGCAAGGTTTCTTCGTCCTTCCGATTCAAATGGTAGTGTAAAATAGTTCAAAGTAGTATAATTTTCATTCCACGCAAGTAGATAGTAATTGTGGAATGTGGTCTTCAATTTGAGCAAACTTCGTCTATCCATACCACTAGTGTGTTCGCTGATGGTGAATGCGCCTTGTGTGGTCAACTGGAATATCATGTACTTAACTTCGATCATGATTTGTATGTTTATATGCGTCGTTGTGATGGTATTTTCATGCTAAGTTGTGATCTGAACACCTTGAGCTACTCCTTTGAAGATTGCACCGGTTTTGTGGAGGCTGTCTGAAGCGAGGCAAAGCAGAGCCTGGTTGAAGCTTGTGAGAATTCATCGCCATGTCCACGCCTTAGAGTAGATTAGAACTCTCTAAACCCTGCATTTTAAATTCAGTATTTTTTGGTTAGAATAGGAAACCCGCGCTTCATAGACAGATCCTTAGAGCATTTGAATTCCTTTCTCCACTGCCGAACAATTCCGTAAGTCCCCTTGAAATACCAGCAAATCACATCGAGCCAACCGAGCCTATTCGCACTGAAAGAACCTTGGAGTTGAACGCATGAACTTTCTTGCAATCTTAGCATGCGGAATACTTTGATCAAGAGAGGATAGGGTAGCCGTTGGCAACTTTATTCTGCGTTTGTGTGGTCACGAAAAACACATCAACACCTCCCTTGCTCTCCTCTTCCTGTTTTAACTTCACTTTGTTTCTTTCCTAGAAACAGTAATGAGGATTCCGAAACTTGGAAAC
Organism: Sequoia sempervirens; assembly: GCA_007258455.2. NCBI lineage: Eukaryota > Viridiplantae > Streptophyta > Pinopsida > Cupressales > Cupressaceae > Sequoia > Sequoia sempervirens. The sequence continues at coordinate 105,127 of VDFB02260977.1, read as the reverse complement.
ATTTACAAAAAAAAAAATATTCAGTGCTTTAACTGTGATTTTTTTTTTCTGGGATTAAAAAAATAACTAAGAAAGTTATGAATGATTTTTTTTTGGGGTGGGGGGATTCCCTGTCCTCCCTGTCGTGGAAATTGGAGTGTTTGAGGGGTGGGATATATCCTCCTGGAACACTGTGATATAGTATATTTTTAGCCTAACATAATCTAACAACTTTCTGAACATTAAATATTTTGAGGATTTACATGTTTTCCTTCTCTTCACTGATTCCTAGTATTCAATTCTCTAGCAGTAGAATATTTGTGCTTATGAAAGTTTTGTGCATTTTCTTAGAAATGTATAACTTGCATTTGCTTCATGTTGCTTCCTGAATTTTTCATATTATGAAATGAATTTTGGAATGATGTAGATGAAAGTGTTTATATGTGGTCAGTGATTCTCAAATTTGGGTTTTATGTTAATGCATTTTCATATTGCTGGAGGAAAAATTAGACAATCTTAATTTTTTTGTATAAATTAATCTTGGAAATTGATGAACAATCACTTTTTCTATTATGCCAGGCATTGATTGATGGAACAGCATCTGAATCACTCCGAGATGAGACTGGAGTAAGGATGATAGCTTTATTTGATCATGAAGAAGTGGGTTCTAACTCTGCACAAGGTGCTGGCTCTCCTGTGATGTTGGATGCTTTCTCAAGAATAACCTCTTCTTTGAGTGCTTATGATTCTAAGGTAATTTCAAATTTGTTCTTATTCTATAATTGCCAGAGTACTTGTTTCTCTTTTTAATATTTTATCTGTTCTTCTTTAGTGACAATGTTAAGAGATGGGACATCAAAATTGTGTGATGAAAGTGTTTGCATGTTGGTATTGAATTGAAGTATGGTATATTCAAATGAACATTCTCTTTCATCAATTGCAGTCAGCATCTATTGGTGTATGTCATCACTAATTTACGTGATTTTGGTGACCCACATTGGTTAGTGTGGGTGGGTGTTGAAGATTCTTCTTAACAATACAAATACTGGCAGAAATAATATTAGACGAATCAGATATTGTTCCTGCACCCAAATTTTCGCAAGAATGGCTTGCATTGAGAAATCTAAATATTCTATTGGGAGTTCTTTCTGATAGTGGTGAAAGTCCGGGATTATATCTTGTTTATGTATTAACTTTTCTCATCTTACAATGCCCTTTCAGACATCACTTGAGAAAGTGATTCAGAGAAGCTTTCTGGTATCTGCTGACATGGCGCATTGCTTGCATCCAAATTACATGGTATGCATTTTAAGCTCAGAAGTCCTCAATTACATGGAACATTGTATCCTACGTGTAGGAACACAATAAAATGTAAAGACTTGGGAAAGTCATAGATTACTTTTATTCTTGGTTTCGTCTGAATCTTAGTTTTGTTTGTCAAAAATTAAATTGGTATTGTTAGATCCTCTGGTTTCTAAAAACATATTATAAAATGTGCCCAGGATAAACATGAAGAAAACCATCAACCCAAGATGCTCAATGGGCTCGTCATAAAACATAATGCAAATCAACGTTATGCAACTAACGCCGTCACAGCATTTATTTTCCGAGAAATTGGCAAAAAGCACAAGATTCCTGTACAGGTTAGTGCACGAGAGATTAAAAATACTTGATCAAGTTTTTATATAGAACAACAGATGCTATCTTGTTTTAGAAAAACTATTTCGGGATGGTTAAGCTACTTACCGCTAGAGGTTTGCCTGATGAATTATATTTAACATTGTGAGACGGACCAATTCATCCATGCACAAGAAATAATAGGTTTTTTATCTCATAGTATGTTCGTTCATCAGCATTTGCTTTTATGGCCTAGGTATTAGGCAAGAATTTTTTGATTGGATTTACATACGAAGTTTACATTTTTTGTTCGCAGATAATATTGTGTTACCTTAAGTGATATCGTATATATGGCTAATGGTTTAAGTTTACAGGATTTTGTGGTTCGAAACGATATGCCATGTGGATCTACCATAGGTCCAATTTTGGCGAGTGGAGTGGGCATTCGCACAGTAGATGTTGGAGCACCACAGTTGTCAATGCATAGTATACGAGAGATGTGTGGGGTCGATGATGTAATTTATTCTTATCAGCACCTGAAAGCATATTTCGAGGAGTTTACAAACCTTGATTCTCAAATCAAGATAGACACCTAATTTTATGCTGTAGCTTGATGTAAAAATATTCTCCATTTGGTGGTGATGTCCGAGTTGGGGAAAGGATAATAAGTTAACTCCACTTAATGCATGAATTTTAAATGTCTAATTTATTATTAAGTGCATTTTGTTCATGGTTTTTGTAATGACGATGAGTTTGCAATGATTTGTATTGGAGTGTGTATCTCTGTTTCTTCACACAAGCTTGAAAGGTTTGCTTTGAGATGTTATTGCATTGCTTACTATAATAATGAACGTGTAACATTTGTGGTTTTGTGTATAATAATGAACTTGCGTAGATTTTGTAGTAGGCCACATGGCTGTTGTATGCAGTCAGCGACTGCGTTAGCCGTTGTACTCTACTACACAGGCCGGGTATAGAGTACCCCGTGGTTACTTTGCAGGCATCAGCTTGCCCAATAATTTTTTTTGTTTTGTTTTGTTTTTAATTCTTTTTTTTTTAAACTATTGATAAAAAAACAAAAATAAATCAAATTAAAAAGAAAACAATGGCATAAGGATAAAAACTACCATACCTGTCCTTGCTTGTGTAGGCAGCAATTGTATGATTTGTATGGCTAACAAAAGATGATTTTTTTTTTTCGAGGCACAAAATAAAAAGTTTCAATTTTAACGATTTGATGGTCAATTTATGGATTTTTAGTTGTTCCTAGTGTGATAACAAGGTTAGATTGGATTTAAAATACTCCATAATGATGGTTGTATGTTTGTAAGCACTTCTTGAGTGAAAACTTCCACAAGTTTGGCCTCCAATGTTTAATTTGGACGTAACAAAATACAAAATCCATTGTTTCAAATTCTTTGAACTAAATGGTGAGTTTAGATTTACTTCAAGAATCTTTCAAAACAATTTGAAATACAAAACAACAAAGAATCACTCCAAAATCTAATATAATTATTCAAAATTTAGAAATGAAATAATTTTAAGACATCATGGCTTTGATATCATGTTAAAATTTGTCAAAAGTGACAAATCTACTCAAGGCTTAATACATACAAGTTAATAAAATTTGTATGAATAGAATAAAGATATTCAATATTTTAATACAATGGACCATTAGTTACAAAAAGTAACATATAGATGTAATAACCACCATAGATTTTTTTTTGAAAATATTGCAATTGGAAATAATGAGATTACAATGCAGTATTCGTTTCAGTTTTTGATCACTCAGTTCTTGAGATGGGCAAGGTGAGAGCATACAGTGGAAGGATCATTAAAACAAGTAAATTGCAGAAGTTGAAAGTGAAGCACTAGGCAACAAGCCAACCAATACCACTTATTCAATGGATTGCATATACAATATTGAAAGAAATACACTTCACGCTTATTCAACAAAGTGTTTAGAATGATGAAATAACAATACTTCCATTTATTTAGTGAGAAGGTAAAATAAAATGAAACCACTCGTTAGTGGGGTGAGTAAACTAAACAATCCACTTATTCAACGGGAATCCATTCAACTACCATGCATCAATACCAAATAGGAGTGCAATTGTTGATTACAAAATGTTGATAAAGGAGAGAGCTACTGATATAAATTGTTGATGTAAATCCATGTTGTAACACCCCAATTTAAGCTTATAATCAACCTAGAAACAAAAACAACTTACCTTTTTGAATGATGAATATCTGTTGGCACAAATTTGATATTGCTTAGTAAACATGTAACAGGTTTGGACAAGAAGCAAATACTCATTAATCTTTGCCAATTCACACTGAACACACTAAACATGAACACAAGCTAGAAAACCATTTCGAGAGTAGCTCCAACACTCACCAAACCTCACTTAAAAGAGGATAAATCAATTTGGAAATGATTATTAGTAATGAATAGGTCTATCATAACATATGAATTATTGGAACAAGAGGCCATGAAATTGTATGACCCCTTTTTTGAGCATGTTAATATCAAAGTTTGTTGAAGTTGGGAAAAATCAACTCCACAACTCTCAATAATCACCTGCAATCAAACCCCCGTCATAGAAAGAGAGAATAGCAAAGTTATGGAGACCAAAAGCCATTGATCCAAAAAAGCGTGAATCATTATGAATGTGCATCTTAATGATTATACAATAGAGAATCCTTATAAAAGGATAATTAACCTTTTAACCTTAGGTGAGGATAAAACACAATCATGACATGTGTCCTCATCCTATGACATGAGACATAAAAAGAACGTGACCTAAGTAAGTTTAAGTAATTAGAGGAAAATGAACCTTAAGTAAATAATTGATTACGAAATACCTTTCATTCTAACACCCCCCTTAAGTGAAACTTACGGAGAAGCTCAAAACTCTAAAGATGAATGTATGATGGGTCTTGAAAAATGCTTGATGAGGTACCTTGTACAAATAATCAAAAGATCTCTCAAAATTGGAGAAAAGGAGAAAAACCCTGTGGGAGAAAACTCTTGTAATGGCTTTGTCGTTGTGCCAAAAGATCGACTTGTTAACACTCAATATAAATACCAGATTTATACAAGATCCATGAGAGATAGTTAAGCCATGTCATGAATCCAGAGGGTGGCACTGAACAACCAAGGGGACGAAGGAACCAACCTTCCAACAAAAACTCCTCTCCAAATGAGAGAAATACAAGTGAAGGAATGAAGAAGCCTCCAAAAAGGGTGAAGGACTGAGAAGCCTTTAGACTAAAATTGACCCAAAAGATAGGAACAAGGGATGAACACGAGGAACACCACTAAAGCATGAAGAAGCTGCAAACACTGTCAAAGAATGATGACTATAATGTTGAAAGAAGAACCCCCTTTGAAACAAATGATGATCAAGATCAAGAAGACAAGAATTTGCATGAGTGCCCCAAATGACACTACTCGAATCATATGGCAAACAAAGACAAAACATTTGGAATTCATAGATACAAATGGCACAAGTACCAAACGTTTGAAGAACACTAATCAAATGAAAATGGAAAGTTGCCTCTAGAAATAGTAACGCTGAAGAATCCATATGGTAAATGTTCCATCTCACTGAAATGCATGGGTAACTAGCCACTGATGTACGTTGCATCCACCTAGTATATAGGAACAAATACTAGATACATAGCTCACTCCAACGCGAAACCTTGAGGAAGTATTAGCACCAACAGTAGAAACCCCCCCATAATGTTGACAAGGGAGAGCCTAGACAGGTCCACTAAAATTGAATGCCAGAATGTAGTGCATGAAGAAGAATCAAGAACATCTGAATATATAAACATGAAAGTACTAGCAAATATAAAGGGTGTGCAAACCAAGACACACACACATGAGGCAAGAATCAATGTGATTCATTGTTGTCATGGAAGGGACACTCACTTAACAACGGTGTGATGGAAAAACAAAGGCAAACATCAACCCCCATGGCACTTTATATCATAGTGCAAGTACAATAAGACACAAAATGATGTGCAAGATCTGAACAATACATGTACAATGCTGAGACACTTTATTTGAGTGCATTTACATATGAGAAATGCTTACAATGGAAGCTCACAATGTCCAAAAAGAAAAAAGTTGGAAATACACATATAATAGTCTAAAACAAGTCATCCCACACTAACAAAAAGCTTCCAAGAGCCGAAGTGTCCAAGTAATTCACCAATGTGAAAATACAATAAAATAAAATAAAATGTACCTAGAGAAAAATATGGAAAAAATGCATGGATGGCTATGAAGAGCTCTGAAAGACAATCCCAATGCCATTAGAATCATGAAAAATAGAGAAACTAGTCAAAAGTTACGAGCTCGGGAGTGAAAACAACACATCTAACTTCAAAAGGTTGTAGAATGCACCAATAGTAAAATGTAAGAAAAAACAAGCAACATTGGATAGAGCTCAGAACCAGCTTTCTATCGATATCTCGTTCACCAAATTTTGATATCCGAGCGAAAAGTTATGGCCATTTTTTTTATTCTTCTTATTTTGTAAAAAAAAGCAATTTTTTTTAGCTCCCAAAGGTTGGACGTTGGTCGCCCATGCGACCCTGGGGTGCAATTTTTTTTAAAAAAATTGAACCCTCGTTGTCGGTTGAGCGACAGAGGGTGGCCTTGCTATCATTGGTGGCATTGCAACACTAACCGCGTTGTAGCTGCTAGTGACTAGTGGCTAGGACGCAGTCGCCTAGTGGTCTATAGACTGCTGGTGCTATGCAACGTAGCGTTGCAGGGGCGTCACTCGCCTTTTTAATTTTTTTGATATTCGTGCACATGAGATTATATAGGGGCCATATGGCCCCTGTAGCAAAAAAATTGCCTCAAAATCTCTCGATGACGAAATATGACAAATTTTATATCAAAATTCATCGAATCGACCTCTTGAATGCAACCTTGAGGTTCTCTTCAACTCAAAATGCTTTGAAATTGTAGCTACCCTTTGGATCTAGAAGAAAACAATTGCTTCAAACCCTTGTAGATTTGACCTCGAGAGTCTAAATTAGGCCAAACAAAAGGAAAAATTGACTTTTTCGATGGCTTTGAATCCAATGAAAGACTTTGTTTTGGTCTAGAATGCATCGAATGATAGCTCTGAAAGACATGAAAATTTTCAAGAAGAGGAGAGGGGATTATAGGTCTAGAGGTTTGGATCACCTGCAATCAAGCACCTATCACAAAAAGAGAGAATAACAAAGCTATGGAGGCCAAAAGCTATTGATCCAAAAAAACATGAATCATTATGAATGTGCATCTTAATGATTATACAATAGAGAATCCTTATAAAAGGATAACTAACCTAGAAACCCTAGGTGAGGATAAAACAAGATCATGGCATGTATCCTCGTCCTATTGCATGAGACATTAAAAGAACATGATCTAAGTAAGCTTAACTAATTAGAGGAAAATGAACCTAATAATTAAGTAAATAATTAATTAGGAAATACCTTTTACTCGTTAAAGTGCACCCCCAAACTTGAACAAACATCCTCTAGGGGTTTAGGCACCACTTTTCATGATGAAAAAGGTCTCAAAAGCTAGGCGCTTAAGCAAGAAATTTCCCATGCCATCCTCTAGGCACCTTTAGCGAATGGTACGACTCATTCAATGATCAAAATTGTAACTCTAAAATAGTATGGTTTGCATTTGCAGCACCATAATCACCTCAAATGACAAATAAATAAGTTCATTACCAATGATGAAGTCTTTTCTAGGTGGTATGACTAGGAGAAGAGGTACAACCTAGCATGAGGATTGGTATGACTAGCAGGAAGCTCTCTAGTTCACCCTCAAGAAAAGATTCAACAATCTCATCATCAACAACATAAAAAAAATGTTACTTAAAACACATAAAAAATGTCCATATTGTAATCCAAAATTAAAATTTTAAATTTGTAGCACAATGATGATTTCTATTTGAAACCACACTAGCCAGCTAAGGGGTTTTTGTCCCTAAAACCAACAACTCCAAGAGGGTTTTCATCCTCAAGAATCCTTGGAAGAACTCAGGCTCATTTTAGCAGCATAATGATATAAAAATCAAGTCTAACCTCTCAAATGAGCCCACAACCTCCTTATATAGCTTTTTGGAGAGAAAATGTTCAATTTAAAAATATAATTATTCTCTTTTTCTCCAAAATGATCCTTTGAGAAATATTATAATATTTTTTTGAGCTCACATTAACACCATTTAAAAGAGATATTACACTTAAGCTTTTCGCTTTAATATTTGAACATTAGAAACTTAAGTAAATATTTAAATTATTTTACCTGAGTTGTGGAAAACACTAAAACGATCATCAAAATCAAACTCTAATAACATCATCATGATTTTGAGACTTAGGATGATGATTAGAGCCAATTAGGCGACTTAAAAAATAGATTGTTCCTCCAAAAAGTTTGGAGAGCACACCAAAAGTCAGAATTCAATTTTGAAATTGTCATGATGATCCACACCCTTGACTAAGCTCATTGCCAATAATAGAAACTTTGAAATATTGAATGTCTGCTCTCCAAGAACTTTGGAGTCCCCTTTTCCTTACCAATGAGCTTACATGAACTCGAAAAATAGGCTAACTATCAACAAGTCGATTAAGCTTAAGAAGGAGACATTACAATAGAGCTCCTAAACGCATGATCCAAGGAGATGATATGTTCAAGAGGTATGAGTTTAATTGCCAATCACTTTCAATTAAGAGGTGAGATTACTCAATCTAATAGAGACAAAGATGTCACCTAATTACTATCAATCAAATATTGATGAGGCAATATTGACATTTGTGTACCTCAAGTCAAGGTTTATACATCATTATTAACTATTTAAATGAAAAAATATTTAATTATTTCTAGTATCTTAAGTAAACTTATTAAATAGGTGTAATATCACACTTAAGATATAATATATTAAAGATGAAAGTAATAGTATAGTAGCACATTTATTTCCCAAACACAAGCATTAGAGGTATTTAACACATAGTTCGTTGCTACCACATGATTATCCAACATTGAGTCTTTTTTCCTTTATAGATCTTTGACTTGCCTCTTTTTCCAAAAGAAGTGCCATTTACGATTCTTGTTCACCACCTACACCTAATGGCCCTATCGTTCCATATATTTTATTTGGAAAACCTTATTTACAAGGCAACATAGGGTCATATGACCCTTGAATGCTGCGAAGAAGAAACTATTGTACCCATCATTTTTGTCAAAATTCAAACTAATATGCATCTAAAACATATTCTGTATTCAAATCCATTGAAATCATATCAATGGGGCCATTGCTTTGTTTGCTTATATAAGTATTTTGTTTTTCCTTTAGATTTGCATAATCAATGCATAATGAATGAACATTGTTTGGTGTGAACATATGAAATTTTTGGCTGCATTAAATTGTAGTAGTACAAAATTTTCTATATATATATCGAACTATATTGGAATGTGTAATTTTGTTGGCGAGTTCAAACAACTCCACCAATCTAGTGTTGCTCTCTAATTGCACAAAGAACCTCCCAGTGTCGATCAACATACATGAGTAAGGTTTGGCAAGGTGGTAGTAATAAAGTTAATTTGTATAGCATATACCATTGTTACTTTATAACTCTCGACCCAATACATAATGAATGCATGGAATAAGGAGTAAATATTTCATATGCCTATAAAGGTGGTATCAAACCTTAGACTAACACATGCAAAATCAAATTTAGACAAGCAATAGTTTTAAATAGGAGTTACAACATTTTGGATATGTCTTGTTGGTTGGATGAGTATAGGGAATTTACCATCATTTATTGTTCTTAATTTTTAAGTTGTACACGACTATCTTGACTCTTCTCCCAATTTGTGTCATTTCACTTGATCATTTTTCACTCTCCTAAGTATTGTTTGGTTGTTGACCTCACTCTCGTGAGTATTGTTTGGTTGTTGGAGGTCAATAGCTTCAAACTTATGTTATGCATGCATTGGATTTTGGAGTCTTGAGGTGAGTAAAAAAAATAACTATTGTAAAGGGATTTGTTTGTATAACATTTCATGCTTTGTTTGTAGTTTGTTTTTGACATTGAGGTTTTATTTTCAAAGCAAACAAACATATTGAGTTTGAAAAAGAAACATTTGTGGCTCAAATGCATTGTAGTTGTTGAATAAACATGATGATAATGGAGAATGAAGGCCACATGTATTATCTCTATCATTTTTATAACTGGAGTTGCAAATGAAAATTTTGGTTTTGATTCTTTAATTTAAAAGAGTTTTTGAAGCAAAATATTGGAAAAATGTTATTTGTGTAGTCCCACCTCTTGTTCAAATCCCAGTGTTATTGTTTCGTAGTGATAAAAGAAGCTAACGATCATGCTTTAATTTTTTCTCTATTATTAAAAGGATGTACTATTTCTAGTGGTTCAACATGTTTCTACTTTGGACATTTTTGAAGCAAAATATCTAGAAGTTAGTTTTTTGATACAATTTATCAATACTCGTTTAGCATTTTGTTTGTTAACAAGACATGGGTATTGTTGGATTTGTTTTTTTTGTCCATTATGATGACTAAAACTTGTTTGAAATTAAATGGAAATTTCCTTCTCAAATACATTGTCCAATTCTATTTGTTTACATGGACTTTGTTTGAAAATGGCTTAAGAAATAAGGGTTGCTTTCTATGTCATTTGTATCGATTTAAATTTATGCACAAATTGATTTTTAGTTCTAGTTTTCTATCAAAGGTTTGTCAAAACAATTTTCTTGAAGGCAGAGTCCAATTTTTTTAATAAACATTGTTGATAGTTAATTTATGGTATATGGTCATTGGTAAAATTTTATTTATCTATCATCATTTTGACTGAAAGTGCTATTGATTTAGTTTTTGTATCTATGACGAATGATTTTTGACAAAATGAGGACACACAAATTTAGTGGCTCAAATTCTATTTCTATTTGGTTTATTTCAATATGTTATGTTGGAGATAGGATAATAACCTTGGTAGGAATGGACCTTGGGGAACATGGAACAAGAGGTCCAATTTTGACAATAATAACTTTTCTAGAGATAATCATGAAGTTCGACAAGGCATTGACATGCTTTGAGGTGGAAGACATTTTCATAGTTTTAGCAACATAGATCATGGAAGAAACACATGAATATTCATTCATGTAGATGCTTGAAACCCTTAACTTTGAACTATTATTGACCTTTGCCACCCATAAGAAGTTTAATCAACCAATAGTTAATTAAAAGACTCTCAACTCCCTCCTAATTTCAATCATAACCATTTAAAAACCTTGTTATAAATCAACCTACTTAGTCTCTCATTTTTGAAAGTCGATCCATTCCCATGCTCTTTTATCTATTGGTTGTTCAAGATGCCACTCATGGTCCTTTAAAGTTTGACCAACCTTCCAATCTACCCTTAGACAATTAAAATAATGGTCACCCTATTCTTCCTCCAACTCGCTGCTCATCCCATCCCATCACCTTTTCATAAGTGTCCTTGTCTATTTCTAAACGTATCATATCCTCTTCCACCTTGCCTCTAACGACACAAGTGTTCTAGAAGGTCAAACTAGAAGTGCAATATGATGTTAGAGTTTTGACTTATTGATGCAAGAGCATCCGGGTCCACAAGCAATCCCACAAATATATTTTCTTTTCATGTTCAGTATTTTTGCATTTTGATGTAGGTTAGAGCCACTTTATGTTCAATATGACATCTTGTGTTCGAAGGGACTTCAATTGGTATTCATTACATAGAAGATGCACAACAAAGTAAGAACTTCACTTTCATGTGTCATGGGGATGGGAATGACATCTTGTGTTTGGTGAGACATCAGTTGGCATTCCCTTGATAGCCCAATGCAATGCTTTAACTCTTTATCAACATGACTCTTCATTGTCGGCGAGACCTCACTCATAGTTCCCACAATGGCCCAATAACACTTCTTGTGTAGGCGCTATGTATTCTATCGGCGGGAGTTGGTTACTTCGATGGGACCTTATACCTTGTCTCCCCGACAACCCGATTGTATTCTCTCGTCGGTGTGACTGGGCTATATCGGCGAGACCGCATGCTTTGTCCCAACGATAGAACGATAACGCTATCTTGTCAGTGGAACACTATACTATATACAGAACCCTAACAGTAGTCTCAACGATAGATCGATAAGCTTGTATCAATAGGACTTTACATTGTCGGCGGTACTCTTCAGGCTATCTCATCGATGGACCGATGAGACTCTTTACTCGATGGGACTTTACATTGTCACTGAGACTTGGAATACCGTCTCCCCGATGAGTCGATGGTGTTGGCAGTTCTTTCACTATCGGTGAGACAATGTTAGATCGTCGGGACTTGGAATGGTGTCCCTTCGATGGGACGATGTCTATTGTATGAGTGATGGTGACATGGAAGTGGGGACCACATGGATCGTATTGAACTGCATCGATGAGACTTGCCTTTATCGATGGGAGATTTATGTTGTCTCCTCAACAAGGCGATAAGTTGGTTCAACGGTTGAAGACTGAGTGACGTGTCGACACTTCGACATGGATTGGGTGGAAGTTGTAACGACTGTTCCTAGTGTAGTTTTTTAAATGCAGAATGATGGTGTTGAAAAGAGGAGGGGATGACCTCGTATGAAGAGGCGGGGAAACACTATTTTGAAAGGAAGAATTTGGTCTCTGCAAAGATTGGGCTTTGTAATTGAACTTTTGTTTGTATTTGTAATTATTTAATGGAATAAGAGGAGGGTTGTCCTCTGTTGAATTTTGTGAAGTTGTAGTGTGATTTCGCTGTGTGATTGTGACAGCCTGATAAGGCTCTCCGATTGACTAAATCACTTATAGACTTTCCGCAAACCTCATATGAGTATATTAAATGTATGACAAGTGCCAATACTCAACAAATGAATTCAACTTGGGAGGACGAGTAGACATTTGTTCTGAACGATAATGGTTTTCTTTTTGTTGTTTTTAGTGGACAATAATCACATTTTTTGATGCCATATATACTTTGAATATTTTGCATACATATTAGACTCTTGTTGGAAAATATTCTGGCTAGCCATGTGTTTTTACATGATATTCAATTCTCATATGAGATTTGGTTTGATCAAAATGATGTGGCATGGTTGAATGATTTGTGGGAAATACATGTATATAGGTGGAATTTTATTATTAAGTATTTCATTGTTTATAGTATTATGCTAGTATAAAGTTGAGTACAAATATATTTTTAAATTAAGATTGTGGGCCCCCACCCTAACTATATGTGACATTAAAATTCTTTTATTTGTCATTAAAAATAAATAAATCTTAATAGACTATAAAATTTTCACCCTATTCCTTCTCCACCTCGCTGTTCATCCCATCCCATCCCATTACCTTTTGATAAGTGTCCCTGTCTATTTCTAAACGTATTAGATCCTCTTCCACCTTGCCTCTAGTGGCACAAGTGTTCTAGAAGGTAAAACTAGAAGTGCAATATGATGTTAGAGTTTTGACTTATAGATTTGCCTCAAACCTCATATGAGTATATTAAATGTGTGACAAGTACCAATACTCAACAAATGAATTCAACTTGGGAGGACGAGTAGATTATATGATAGGTTAGTTATTCTTCTTTTAAAATTAATTCTCAATTATTCAATACACTTTATCTTAAATATCCTTAATATGTTGTTGGTGCATTTTGGTGATCATACTATAGATTTGATAATTTATGTTTTGACTTCCAAAAGTAGCGATCTTCACAATAGATCATTTTCTTTGTAAATTGATCATATTATAGATTATATGTTTTATTTTTTGACTTATAAGAGTTGATCTTCTCAATAAGTCATTACTTCACAAGTTGATCATAGTGTAGAATTTTTTTTCTTCTATTTTTGATGTTTGTTTATTTTCATTTCTCATAGATGATAAAATACTTTTCCATCTATTTTTTCTTCTTCTTTTGGTTGCATGCTATTAGTTAGCCTAACTATAAAATATGCTTGTATGCTTAAGTTTGGTCCTACGTACTCACAATTAAATTGGTTAGATTGTGCTTTCACCTTTGTGATAGGCAAAAGGGTTGATTGGTTGTAACATTTTCCAGTGAAAAAAATTGATGTCTCAATTGAATATTTTACATCCTTTTTTTAGCTTCTTCTAAGTGGAATTTTTTCTCTTATTACATAGTTGAATCTAGTTCTTCAATTACTATTTCTAGAAATGATGCCACACGTATTCTTCAACCTAATATTGGTTGAGTAAAAGAAAATTGGCCTTGCTTCAAACTTTAGGAACTTTTTCTTATTTTAAACAAAGAGACTAGAATAGTTTGTTGTAGCAATTGATGCTCTTGAAAAAAGAAGAAACAAAATCATTTGAAAAGACTGTGCATAATCAAACCCCAAGTCCAAACTCAATGAGATATTGTCAACATAAATTTGATAATAAAACAAGATAGAAAAAAAGCCTTAAATAGAAAACCCATAGTTAAACCTAACCTTTTGGACCTTTCAAATGGAAAGAGACTTTTGAAACTTTTTTGCTAAGACTAGTTATCTTAATTGATTGACCTATTAGTTTCTACAAGACATTATGGGTGACAAAAATGTAGGAAATGATTTCAATGAAATAAATCTTATAGGCGAAGAAAATATAGGCAATATTTTTAATGAAATAAATCTTATAGACGATGAAAATTCTAATGTTAGGGAAGAAAACCAAAGCCCCTTGATGAGAGGTAACCCTATCGATGTAGGAAAAATACCTCTAAACTACCCTCTTGAAATGGATGGAGGTTCCTCAATTTTCTAGTGAGATCAAAGAGTCTTAGGAAGATCACTTAAATTATTTCAAGTTGATTCTTGTTGCAATATGTGTCATCAATAAAAAAAATTCTCTTACGCTATTTACCCAAACTCTCAAGTGTAAAGCTTATAAATATTTCATTAACTTACCCCCTAAATCCATTTCTCAATGGACTGAGATTGAATAATGGTTAGAGATATTCTTTGAAAAGTTCAAGGATGATTATGAATTGATCAATGAATTGCCTTAGATTTTGATTGACCCATAGACCACCTATTAGTTCTCTATGCGCTTCACTAAATTAAGACAAAAGATTATTGTAGTTGTTAGACCCCCAAAGAGGCTCTTTGTCTTTTATTATCATAATAATTTTATCTTTGAAATATCATTTCGCTTTAGGAGACAAGGACACCACTTCTAATGATAAAAAAATATTACCTTTTGTCTTGATTAAAGAAAAATACTAAAAAGATTAGGTTCAAAGATAGAGCTTCAATTGGTATGTCTTATAATAATATCACAAATTTGAATGTGATTAGTGTTGAAACACATTTGTCGTTGCACCAAAAGATCGAACGCTTGATACAAATTCTAGAGATAAACGAATCCACGAGAGGCAATTAGTCCATGTCCAGAATTTGAGGGAGACATTGGCGATTAGTCCAACAATCCCAGCTAGAAGTTCGTGGTGGTTTGTTTTTTGTTTGAATAAAGTGCCGAAAAATATTTAATATAGGTGACCATACAATGTTACCCGCAACTCGTGGTTATATCGTAGCGGTTTTATTATCTATGGGCAGAGGCTATCTATCGAGTGGTGCGGCCTTGCCTGCTGCTAACTGCTCCCCCACCGCCCCCACCGACGGGCATTTTTTTCTAACTGATACCAACGTGGTCATATGGAAAACTAGCCGCCAACCCCTAAGGGGCTAAAACTTTGTGCCTATTTAGTCTATAAATGCCTTCTTATATGCATTTTTTGTTTTCTCATAACTTGCAATCTAGGAGGCAATTTTTTTAAAATGAGATATTGTTGGAAAGCTGGCGCTATGAGTTTCACAGTGGTGCAGGTTATTTTGCATAATTTTGTTGTTTGGTAGCATTTATTGCTGGTTGAAGTCAAATCTATTTTTATGGCTCTTGAGCTCATAACTTTTTGCACGATCTCCTATTTTCATAATTCTTGCAACATTAGAAAGGTATTGAGGAGCTCTACATTGCCATGCATGTACTTTTTTCTAAATATGTTCCAATTTGATCATTATTTCAATTTAGTCCCAAAGGGTGTTCTGAAGATTACTTGGATGTTTTGGCAATTGGGAGGGTGCAATTTTGATCTTAGCACTTTATTTCAGTTCCAAATCATTTGTCAATCAACTGTTGCTTCATAGATTCCAAGGTTGTGCCTGTTTGAGAGTGTTCCAATGTTCCTTGGCATTAGGTCTGTTGTTATTTTATCATGATTCCAACCTGAGTTCTTGAGTGACTAATATGGTTTCTAGCAAACAAAATTATATTTCCTTGCTTGCCGAATTAAGGATTCGAGTGTTACTCCGCAAGTGTGCTTCTAGTGCTTCTTTGCAACATGTTATCTCATTATGGGGGTGTTGTATGGTCTCTCTTGTCATCCTTTGTGTGGATGGAGATTGATTAGACTTGTGATGGATATCATTATTGTATTTCATCTCTCTTTTGGGGAGGATTTTTGTCCCATTGGATTTTCTTGTTGTCTCCATTTGTGAGAGATTGCATTTGCATTTGTACATGGGTACCTAACACGGCCTCATAGTCGGGATCCATCCTTGCATATTTGCATCATTTGCATAATAATCAACTCCCTAAGTTGTACTTAAAGGGGGGTATTGGTGTAAATAGGTATTTTTCCTATCTAGTCTTATCTAGGTCCTAATTACATTGTTAAGTCCACTTAGGTCCTAGGAAGGAATCTTTCTAGTTAAACATTATTCGTCACTTATCTTATCTAGTTGGATTTTATTTAATGCTTGTGTCCTGGGTTGTTATGACTTAATTGTCTCATGTGATAGGATTAAGACACTTGCCATGATCTTGTCCAATCCTATTCCTCAACTTTCCTATATAAGCAAGGCATCATATGTACATTGCCATATTTAGTGTGGTTGCTATTGTGACATTCTTGCATCCTTAATCATAGCATGATATTTTTGCCATCTCTCTTGTGGAAGTTATTTTGTCTTGCAGGTGATCCTGTGGTTTTGAGTTCACCATAAACTCCTACAAGGATCACCTAAAAAAGCAAAGAAGCCTTCCACATGAGAGTAGAACAAGAGAATAGATTGTTTGATATGGATGCAATAATGTACAATGATCAATAATGGATGAATGATATTATTACATAACCCCTACATTACATAGTGTACATGAGGCCTTGCTTATATAGGCAAGGTTGAGAGATAGGACTAGACAAGATTGTGACAAGTGTTTTAATCCTATGCTATGAGACAACTAGAGATAAGGTAAGATCACATTACTATTAAAGACTACTAGAAAGATTCCTAAAGCTTTGAGTAAACTTAACATGTGAACATGTGTGAATAGGCCCTACTAGGTAAACTGGCTAGGCAATATACCTACCATATGGTATATTATTTGAATCATAAAGAGGTACAAGAAAATTTTAAACATGATCATTTGGGAATAGTTGTGATCAATATCTCCATATATCTCCCAACTTTTGGAATAAGTACACCCAATGCATGCAATGGAACTCCAAGTTTCAAAATCAACATGTAGACCAATCACTCCTATGATATGTTCCTTTTTAGATGTCCAAACAAATTTCTTACAAGGAGTACCTAGTTGGGGAACAAGACCATACAAATGTGATAAAATTTGAAGCCAAAAAAAATGTTTCAAGATAAAATATCTCCATTATTTATGGTTTCTGTTTTTCAAGATGATTAGAGGGTGTAATAAAAAACCCATAATGAACTATAATACTCTTAAGGAGCTTTACTTTATGGAGATTTTTGCTTCTTTAGAAGATGAGGATGATGGGGTTTCTTTAGATTCTGCTTCTCCTCCTACAGATATAGTTATTGACCCTTCACCTTCATTGATTCCTTATGTAAAATTGTTAATTTTAACTCTTCTTTTTCTTGCTTCTTCATAGTTTACTTCAGTTCAATAGGATGATCATAGTCTTTCATATTTATAATTGTGGGATTAACACTTGACTGGTATATTAGATTTGTTTTGTGAGTCTCTTTTTGCAAATTTGGAGGACACACTTGAGGGTTATCTCTTCTCTTTGACGACAATCATTACACTACTATTGTCAAACAATCATTGTCTTTGGAAATTGACATTCATGAGTTTCCACATATTCTTGATTTGTCATCTTGTTTGATTGGGTTAACACCTAATTTTGTTGTGGCATACTCTAGCATGAAGACACTTGATTATTTTTCAGATACACCCATCATGAGACTTCTTCCCTCATCTCTCTTCTTAGATTTAAAGTTTCTTCTACATCCACTATTTGAATTTTTCCTTCCCAATGGGAGGCATGTTATGTGTAGACATTGGATTATATTTTTTCTTCAACCATACACCATTGGCAAAGGAGATACTTCATTAAGGAGGGCTATAATAGTCTCCCTCTTTCTCTCTTATGAAGGATATTGTATATTTGTGATGGATGTATTCCTTGGGGATCATGTTAAGTCCTCCATCCATCACCTCTTCTATCACTTAGGCATGATTTTGGAGAGGGGTTTATTCCCACAATGTCTTTCTCCTTTACTTTATTTGTGAGAGATCATTTGTAAATGGATACCCAACATGACCTAATAGCCATGACCCACCCTTCCATATTTGAATCATATTTGTATTCTTGCATTTTTGTACATATCCCTAAGTTGCACTTAAGGGGGTTGTTGGTGTGAATAGACTATATTACCTGACTAGTTCACCTAGTAGGTCTTATTCACACATTTTCACATGTTAAGTTTACTTAGGGCTTTAGGGATACTTATAGAAGCCTTTAGTAGTCATGTGATCTTAGCTTATCTCTAGTTGTCTCATAGCATAGGATTAAGACATTTGTTACAATCTTATCTAGTCCTATCCTTAGCCTTGCCTATATAAGAAAGGCCTCATGTACACTACGTAATTTAGTGTTTACGTACTATCATTGATCCCTTTTTTTATCATTGTAATTATTGCATTCCATATCAAGAAATCCATTCTCTTGATCTAATCTCTTGTGGAAGGCTATCTTTGGTTTTGCAGGTGACCCTAGGGTATGTGAGCTCACTACCAACTCTTACATAAAATGATGAAAGGATACGAATGGTTACTAATAATTAAAATAAATGATAACCTCCTAATAATAAAAGAGAAATGAATAATAAAGTTATAATAACACATCTATAGCAAAAGTCAACTGACAACATCATTACAACTAGAATGGAATGATGGGAAAACCATACCAATCAAGAAGAAAAAAGGGAACTTAAGGGGCTTCATTGCCTAGGCCTTGAATAATTTCATTAAGTAGAGAATCCAAGTTCCCTTGTCTCACAAGACCAACTTCCCTGACTCCAATGTTTTCTAATCCATCAGCTAATTTATTTCCTTCCCTATATATATGCCAAAATTTAACTTCTTTGAAAGGAAAATAAACTACCCTATCTACATCACCATTCAACACCTTTGTTTATTTTCTATCTCTATCATTGTTCAATCAATCTTGTTACTTGCCTACTAATAAAGAAGTCAATCACTTTTCCTCATTATTATAATAAGTCCCAATGGTGCTTCTTAACACCACCCATTTTTCGCTCACATAGATATACATTAGGTAGAAATCTACAATTACTAAAGATCAAATTTTTTGAATAGAATTGCACAAGGTTATATTTCTCAAAATAAATCTAAGGATAATCCAATTTAGATTTCATCGTTTGACTTCCAACACATCTATTTTTATGTGATTCTAAGTGTTATGATCAAAATAGTAATAAATTTCTATTGACCATTGAAATCAAGTCCTAATCCCTCTAAATTTCATTTTGACAATATGATTTTAATCTTAAATAATTCACTTCATTCAATTTATCATACTCAAATTTATTTCTATAAGATTTTATTATATTTAATTAATATTATTTATTCAATATTGCTTTGGAGAAAAGATAACCTTTAAAAGAAAAAAAAATACATAACATTGCCTTAGTTTCCACAATAATCTTCAAGCATACTTCATTACTTTGTGTCATCTTCGTTAAAGAATTGTATCAACCACTAGTGCAAGGAATTAGAGATCACAATCAAATGATAGAAACGACCATGAGCTAAGGTGAGACCCTTTAATTGTAGGTACCTCCACAATATTGTTTGAATACACACCAATTACTTAAACCATAGTTGGAAGACTTGCCGAAAACTTGGGGAGTCTTCAAAAACTCACAAGTTTTTTATGGCCGGCGAGTTTTTTTGACTTAAACTTGCAGAAAACTCATGGCAGGTTTTTGCCAAAAACTTGCTGAGTTTTCGGCAAAAACTCACCGATTCCATGCCAAAAACTCGCCGGATTGTGCACAACTAGGGGCCACATCAAAAAAGGCCATTTCACAACTCAAAAACACATTTCTTCTTGTTTGCAGAGCAAAAAACCCCTCCCCAACCAAAAAGACACCATTTGCAACGTTTTTCCATCGAGAAGAGTGGATTCAAAAACATTTTTTTGTAGATTTTGAAGGCAAATTCGAATCACAGGTAGGTTTTTGGTTTTCCATTTTTTTGTTTGTTTAATCATTTCTTTTCATTCTTGTTGCAAAATATTGAATCCAAATTGAAAAAAAATCTTTGTAGAGGAAAAAGAAGCAAGATTTTTGTATTTAGATTCCAAAAAACAAGATTCATCAATATTTTTTGTTGATTTTTTATTTTATTTTTTTCACTATTTTTTTTTGTTTTTCAGACCTAGGTTCATTTTTTTATTTTAAATCTTTTTTGTTTGAAAATAATGTGTAGATTAGTTAATTTATTTACTGATTTAATCATTTAAACACATTTGTATCAATTTACATCAAATTTAGAGAGATTTTTTAATGATTTAGCATTTTGTGTATAATTTAGGTTGTTTTTAATTTTTTTTTTTGTATTAAAAATCTAATATGTTGTACATTTTTTCTATGTAGGTTAATCATGCACTATAATGGCTTCTACTTCAGGTTCAACCTCAAGCTCCACCCCATCGATGACCTTACCATCATGGGTTCCAGGTGCTTATCCTCTAGGAGCTAGAGAGCCTACATGGAAGTATGTTGTGAGAGGACTGTCACCTAGATCAGTTGTTTGCACTGAATGTAAGAAGGTGCATTTTGGAGGCATAAATCACCTCAAATACCATCTTGCAGGCATTAGTCATCATGATGCCAAGGCTAGTCCTAAGGCCACAAAAGAGATAAAAAAAGAGATGCATGCCCTCCTTGCAGCTACCAAAGAAAAAAAATTGCAAAGGGAGAGGACAAAGGCAACCATAGTAGCAAGTATAGTTGGTGGACATGGTCTTGAGCAAGTGGAGATAGAGAATGAATCAGATGAGGAGGAAAATACTGAGATTGTGGGCTCTTTTTGTGGTCCACGCATTCACGCTTGTGGCACACCGACCTCTAGATCCCCCACTTCCTCTACTTCAAGTAGAGTACCACCACCGCCTACATCTTCACGCACACCACAGTTTTTTTGTGCCAAGAAACACACCAGGAGCACAAACATCATTGGAGGCTACAAGATGGAATAAGAAGGTGCATCAACATGCTGACATGGCATGTGCAGACTTTTGGTATTTCAATAACATTCTATTCAATGTGGCGAGTAGTCCCTATTGGCACAATTTGGTTACCGTATTGATAGTTGTGGGAAAAGGCTACAAGCACCTTCTCACAAAGACTTGAGTGGGAGGTTAGTCAATTTAAATTTTATGCTAAGTTTATGTTCGTTAATTTAAATTAATTTATGTTGAATTTAAGTTATTTTTTGTTTACAAATTAAAATTTTGTACTTGTTTTATTTTGTACTTGTAGGTTTCTCACAAATGCAACCAAAAGGGCGGTGCATGCAGTGGAAGAGAAAAAGAAAGAATGGAAGAAACATGGCTGCACCATTCTTTTGGATGGGTGGACGGATGGGAAAAACCGCACCATCCTTAATTTTTTGGTATCTTCTAAAGGTGAAGTTGTGTTTTTGAAATCGGTGGATGCCTCCAACAAAATAAAAAATGTAGAAACATTATGTACATTGTTGGAGGAAGTTGTCATGGAGGTGGGGATAGATAATGTGTTGCAAGTCATCATGGATAATGCAACAGCATATGTGGCAGCTAGAAGATTTCTTGAGGATAGACATCCTACACTTTTTTGGTCACCATGTATGACACATTGCCTTGACCTTCTTTTGGAGGATATTAGCAAACTTGTTTGGGTGGCACCGATTGTAGATGATACAAGGAGCATCACAAAATTTATCTACAATCACCCTTGGGTTCTTAGTTTGATGAGAGATCATACACAAGGGAAAGAGTAGGTGACAATAGGTGCCACAAGGTTTGCAACAGTTTTCCTAACGTTGCAAAGCATTTTGGGTTCTTTGACTGCTTTAAAACAAATGTTTATGAGTCAAGCATGGGTGGACTCCACATATTCAAAGAAGCCCGAAGGAGATAGAGTTTCAAAAATAGTCTTCGACAACTTGTTTGCAGAAAGAGCTACAAAGATCATGAAGGAAACTTCAAAACATTGTTTTTAATTTTTAAACTCAAGTCTCAAGTTGAATATTCAATATATATATTTTTAATTTAGGTCTTTCATTATAAATTTGTAACTTTAATCTTTTTGTATTTATAATGTAGGTGTCAAAGCCCTTGGTTAGAGTCCTCCACTTGGTAGATGGGGATCAAAACCCAAAGGGATATATTTATGAGGCCATGGATAGGGCCAAAGAGGCTATAAAAAATTATTACATGGGGGAAAACCTCAAATTTGATCCCATATGGGAGATTGTTGATAGGAGGTGGAACAATCAACTCCACCAACCCATCCATGCAGAAATGTCCTTCCTCAACCCCAATTTTCTCTTCTTAGACAACTTCGATCCTAATGGAGAGGTTATGGAGGGGCTCACAACGTGCATTCAGAGGATGGAGCCCAGGGTTGAGGTGAGAGACCTCATTGTCCAAGAGTTGGATCTCTATAGGGAAGGAAGGGGTAAGCTCTTTTCTTCAGAGCTAGCTGCTCGAGGAAGAACCACTCAGCCACCAAGTATAAAATTAGGTGTCTTCAAATTTATTTCACATGCATCTTATAATTTGATAAAATGTGTTTTGACTTTGTTTTCTAACTCTTCAACATTTTTTTTTTGTAGAGGTTTGGTGGAAAAATTGGGGCAGAAATACCGAACACCTCCAAAAAATTGCCCTCTGCATACTATGTCAGCCTTGTAGTGCATCCAGTTGTGAGTGGAATTGGAGCTTGTTTGAGGCCATTCACACGAAGAAGAGGAACAAATTAGCTCAAAAACACCTCAATGACCTTGTGTTTGTGCAATACAACCTTCAATTGCGCACAAAAAGAATAGAGGACAAATCACTGGATCCTATTGATTTGGATGAGATAGATCCATACAGTGATTGGACAGGGCGAGATGACCAACCTCCATTGTTTATCATGGATGAGATTCTTGATTTCGAGAGATAGGCAATGGAGGATGTCAGTGCAACAAGAGATGTAGGGTTGGAAGACATTCCCGAGGATGAGGAGTCATTGCCAGAGGTAGAGCAAGATATTTCCAAGATGGTGGTTGAGCCTCAACCATAGCCTTCCATGCCAACTAAGGAGCCACCAGCACCGCGTACTCGCGGGACTAGAGCATCTACCTCTTCCCTAGCTTTGACTAAATTAGGGAAGAGGAAGGTGTAAAATATTGTATTTAGTATTTACTTCTAGTTTTACTATTTTTTATTTTTAGCCATCTATTGTAATTTGTATCAGACTATCAGGCTTGCAGCCATCAAGATTCCGCATAAGAATGCGATTTTGTAATCAATCCTCTATTAATGTCAATCAAATTTAATAGAAAATACTTTTGTAATCATTTATGGACTCATTGGGTTCAACTTGTCATTGAATTTTGCAAAAAAAAAGTGTTTCTAATGTGATTTTAACAATTTTTTAAGTTCTCGAGTTTTTGCCGAGTTTTTAAAAACTCATCAATTTTGGGTTTGGCGAGTCTTTTGGCTAGTCAATTTTGTTGGGTGAAAATTATGTAATCAACTTTTTGATAGATTACACAACTAGGACTTCAACCACAACTATGTGAGATATAAATATCTCCTCTCAGAAAGGGGAAGGCGCCCTTCTTACTGCTGACAGAAGCTATAGTAAAACAAATAAAGTAATTACAAAATGTACACAATATTTACGAAGTGCGGGGGGGTGTGTCACATTCATCCTTCTCTCTTTTTTCAGAGAAGATGTTTACAATTATTCACTGTTGGAAGTTCTCAATTCACAATAACCTTAAACATTCAACAAGCAGTAATACCAATACCTCTATCTTGTCAAAGCAAAGCATAGAGATACCAAAAGTGATTAATGATAAACAAGTAAAATAAAAGGGAAATCTCAAGAAAGCACAAAGTCGTTCCGTAGCTTTTTCACTGGTAGATCTATGAAAGACGTATCGTTTGTTGTATTAGAAGCACAAAGTCTTCTTAGATACAACAATTCCTCGAACAACATGAAATATTACAAGCGCAAAGTCTTGTAGATCATCCAACCAAAGTATCCAAAGAGCATGAACAATTACGAGTACAAAGTCTTGTAGATCATTCAACAATAGTTAAACAAAACACAAATGTAAATCCAAATAAAGGATGTAACACAAAGTTTACATGAATTACTTAGAGTCCTTCAGATATCACTTACTAATCACCACCAAATGAGATCAATTCACAAGACTATCGAATCCAACACAAATTCTGGTTTGCAATCTTCTTCTTTATTGATCAAATTTCATTCGCAAAACATGAACACAAAGTTTCACAATTCTGCTTCAAAAAGGGCAGCACTTCATTGCAAAATACTAAAGGATAAAAAATACAAAGGAAATCCCTCATATATATAGAAAGAGGGAAGAGCAAAATTAGGAAACTAATTGAGAAAATCAAGGAAAGTTGGGTGAGCGATTCTAGGAGATCTCACCTAACTTTGACCAAAGTCAAAGTGTAATTTTTCTTAATGAAATTACATCTTGAACTTGGTGCAATTACAATTTACAAAAAGACATAAAATGTCAGGAAATATTTATAAGATGCATAATGGGAAGCATAAAAAATGTCTAACACTGGAGATCAGGAACCTTCATGTTTCCTTGCTTTGGGCACGTAAGTCTTCGTATTTCTTCCTGGTCTCCTGCACAAACTTCTCATCCAGACCAATGGTGTAATCCACAATGGTGTGAATTCTTGTGATCGATCTCATGGCAGATGAGTGAACCTTCTTGCACCTGTCAAAATGCATTTTTAGGTTATCCAATGTGAGCCTTGTATCACAAATGACGTTTAGAGAGGCTTCTGAAAAGTCTGTGTTGTCAATCAACTTAATGATGGCTTCTTTGAAGATCTGGGATATTTTTGTGGCTGGCAGGAAGATATGATTTTCCTCAAGAAGTTGTTCTAGTAACTCCTTGATACCTTTTTCAAGAATCACACGATGTCCTTCGACATCTTCCTGCACTTGGTGGAGATCCTCCGCAAGAGATTGAATTACTTGAATTCGATGTTTCAAGGATTCTCTTACCTCAATGAATTTTTCTTTATCAGGAATTACCCCGGCTTCCACCAATTTACTGAGCTTTACCTGTTGCATTTGTGACCATGAAAACATGAATTTTTCCATATCTTTGCGCTCCTGGGAAAGTACACTTTTCTCCTTATCAAGCTTTGTGGTGAGCTTGGCCAGCAGAGTAGTTTTCTCGTCCGCAGCAATTATAATCTGAGATCCGTGTTCTATGATCTTTTCGATGAAATCATACAACACCCTACCTTTGGAGGCGAACTTCTCAACTTTCTTGACAGCTAGGTCCTCAATACTCACCATTTCCAGCGGTTGTGCATTAGTTGAAGATCCTGCAAGTCTCTTTACAACAGTGGCATAATGCTCTACCCTCTGTTTGTACATATTGTGAGCTTGCTCCATTTTATCCAGTCTTCCAGCCAAGTTGTCCAATGTCACTTGCGCATCTTCTTTTGCACTTTTATTGGTAACTTTTCTAAGCTGGACTCTTGTTACTGTGTAGTCCTCCATATTGACATCTCGTTCTTCCTGCGGTGGTATGCCAATCTCCGCATACTTATGACCAGTCATGTCAACATTTAGCCTTGAGTATACTTTCGCCTTTTTCTTCCCTTTAGCTTTTGGAGGGACTATCTCTTCGAGGTCAAGCTCCTCTGGAGAAATCATTTGTTTCTTCCTCTTTGACACTTGAGATATCAACCAAGGGGGAAGAAAGGAGGTGTGAACTTCTGGATTCACCGTCAACTCTGTTGTCATTGTCACTTCTGAAGTTACCATTGTATTGTGACAATGGGAAAAGTGTTTGTCATCATTGCTCCTGTAGACTGCACATTGGCTGATCACATATTGATTCATTCATGAACTGGTTGAACTCAATTTCAAAAGTGATATCATATCACGGTCATGACAGGCTAGGAATGGATGATGGACTTGAAAAAATATGAACCGTGTGAATTCTTGTCACCGAGGGAGTATCAAGCATGATCGATGCTACAAGATTAGTGGATACCTCTGCTGTAGGAATGCCTATGGTAGGAATAGGTGATGAAGGAACAGGAGGTGGAGTAGTACTCGGATTTGGAGGAGTATGAGGAACACTGGAAATCACAGGCGATGACGTTCTGGGAATTTCCTCAACTACATTCTCAAGTGGAGACATAGTTCTTTCTTGATCATGCCTGGGTTCCTTTTGATCACCCTCTTGTCTCTTCAATTCTGGTTCACCTTCAGAATCACCTTCAGATTCTTCTTCAAAATCCTCTTCAGACTCTTGTCTGCTTTCAAAAACTTCTTCTACATTGGAGTCTACTTCTGTTAAGTCTTCATCTTCAGCGGATTGGTCACTGGAAATACCTTCTTCATCAGAATCTATCTCTTCTGAAACAACCCTTTTACCTTTAGAGCGAGATGGTTCAGATTCCGTGGTTTCTCTTTCTGGGATGACCTGGGTATCTTTCTTGCCAACAATAAACTTGATTCTAGGACCTCTTCGTGAAGAAGTGGAAACAACCGCTGATTTATTTTTCAAGTGGAGATCTTGCTGTTGGCGAGCTTCTGCTTCAGATTCTTCTCCTTCCGAATCTATTCTGAAACTTTTCATTTCAAAACCATGCTTGTGTAACCATTTTGCAGTGTTGAATAAGATTGGTGCTAATCTCTCACTGATGCTAGTAATTTCTTTTCTAGACCATTGAATTGCAGGCAACGACTTATTAGAAATTTCATGTTCATCATAGACAACATTCATGATATCGCCAGGATCTGTAAAATCCTCTGCTAGGTCAGCAATATCAAGGTCTCTGATCTACTATACAGTCAACCTACAATAATCCATTTTGTGAATGGCTTCATCTCTGCAATCAGCCTAGATGTCCTCAAAACGTACTTGTGATGATGACCCTTTTGCAATTTCCTTCTGACATCTCGATAATCAAAATCAAACCTATACCTGTAGGTCCTGATTGTCATGACTTGCATCTTAGCATAAACAAAATTTTCTTTTTGTACAATCGGGATAGTATATCTACCGATTGTCAGTGGGAATTTGAATCCACGCTTGTGAATATTTCTTCATTCTTTGTGCACTAAAATCAACTGTCTGCACATCTCCATGAGAAACCACTTGTCCAAAAGATATCGTGGCAGCATGTAAGGGCAACTAGTGTAGCACCTTACTCTTAAATAAGTAAATGTTGGGAATTGTAGAAATATGCATCCAACTTTACTTACCGCCTTATAGGCCTCATCAGATACCATTCTTCTTTCAAGAGTCAGATCAAAATTGAAAAGCAAAGGCGCAAAGAAAGCATCAGTAACCCTCTTGAAATGACGGAAGCTTTCCTTCAATTCCAGTTGATAGAAAAATTTATACATAGGTACCAACATCTGATTCCCTTTAGTGGATAGACTTGGAAATTGCCTCATTACAACTGCTGCATACACCAGATAAGAAGTCATATAGAATTTTAATGTAGAAGGCACATTGATTAGTTGTTCATGTATTTCATTGCTGATCTGTTTGCCCCAATCAATGTGAACTTTTTGTCTTTTTATGATTTTGATGTATTCATACATCGAGTCATGAAAAGTGGATGATTCAGGAAAGCCCTTCACTCTGCTCAAGAATGTGATCATATCTTTGACACCATCTTTGAAATCACTTCGCAGGAGTCCCTTTGGCCATCTGGAAACAGTTTGCCTAGGCTTCTTCAACCATAAGCTATTTATTAGGTTTTTAGCCTTATTGGGATCGTCATAGACTTCTTGTACTTTTTGTATCGAGATATCAATGTACTTCTCCATCTGTGGAACTTTAAACAAAATATCAAAGAAGTTAGGGTCGAGTCTTAAAATCTCGTGCCCAGAAGAATCAATCACACTTCTGCTCTCCCTAATGTAGTGGGATGCAACTTGAAGGACAAATTTTGTATTGTACGCAACAGTAGGGAACATAGATACCAAATGCAGGTTACTGTGTACAATTGCTCTCATAAAATCAGGAAGAGGCTTCTTCTCAGTTTTCTCTGCAAAATCAACTATGTCTTGATGACCAACCTCTCTATCTTTTATCTCTTCCACCTTAGAGACCACTACAGTTCGCGGATAGACACCTTGATATTTATTCTTCATTTTTTCTTTAGCTTTTGAGGACGACAAAGGTTTTCTGGCAATCATTAGAGAGCAACTGAATCTCCAATGAACAACTTTGAGGATCTTGAAAAGAGACTACAAGATGTGGAGTCAGAACAAATGTTAGTCGTAAAATAGCATGGGGATGCGTGAAGCGAGCAACGATGATGAGAAAGTGTGGAGCGAGTGACAAGGAATATAAAACGATGCACAAAGTGGAAGAAGCGAGGTTCAGGACGAAACTGGAAAGTTTTGAAGTGTTTTAGAGCAAAATTGGGAAAAGTGTAAGGGCGCTGACTTGCACTTAGAAAAAATGCAACTTTGGTGTAGGGGCATTGAAAAAAAATGCTCCTGCACTTGGAGTGTTGAAACAAATTTTATTATGTCAGGGCGCTGAAAATCAGCGCCCTGACATTAGCTCAAAATTTGTGTAAGGAAAATGTGGACCAGAACGACGCGCCATTGTTGGAGAACTTCACCACTGAGGAGATTTCAAAATATAGAATGTGTTAAGGTGAAAACTCTTCTGAGGACAGTGCCATGGCAACATTGAGGGACGTTCAACCAACAAAAAACAAGTATCATCACATGAAGAAGCCGCGCACATGAAGCTCTTCAAAGAATGATCAAGAACAAAAGATAGAAGGGGATGGACAAAGAAAAACCCTTTGGTAAACATGAGGAAGAAACCCGACCATGAGAAGAATGCAAAAAGAAAGGATAGTAATGATAAAAAACGTGCATGGAAGAAAGAGAACTCATGCGCGGGCATGAGAAAAAGCATAAGGAAAACACATTTTTGGAGAAAACAAAAATGTGACAACTAAAAATGTATTTAGAGATCATAATAAGTTTAAAACACACTTATGAAAGGAAGGAACGATAGGAAAAAAGAAAAAAAACGCACCTGAAATGATGAACTCAAAACCCTAGCTCAACCCAAATGAAGATTCTCATAAAAAACGCATTTTTGGAGGAAGATGCACGCCCAACAAAGAGGAATGGAGTTTGAAGACCACAAATGAAGAAAATGAAACAATAAAATCACTTTTAAGTGATTGGGAAAAGCAAAAACCTAACTCAAGTCGCCCAATTAATTGAGGCATAAAAGATGGCACAAAAAGCGAAAAGTGAAAGAGACTTGAAAAAGTGCGCCTAAGCCAAAAAATGGCTAAGTCAAAGGAAAAATGTAAAGGTGCTAAAATAAAGCGCTTCTGCATTTTAAACACAATCACCTTTGTGCAGGGGTGCTGACTTTTGGCGCCCCTGCACTTTCAACACGTAGTCAAATTTTCAATATGGGCAGGAGCATTGTTTTTGGGTGCAACTGCACATTTTACAATTTCACTAAGTATGAACAGTGAGACTTCGCGAAGGTACTCGTTTCGAAGGTCTTCATGAGGCGAACATAGGGGGATGCTCTAACTAACTATTTGAGGCTTTGGAACACATTTTTAGGTGCTCGATAATCACCTCGTTTTGCGTGCTTGAACTTCACGAACCTAGGAAATAGACAAGTTTCGTAGGGGGGTTATCCGTGGAACGAGCGTTGCTAGATTCTATGATAATAGTTGGCTCCTGCTAGGGATCTTCCTTCAACCGTTCTTCAAAATGAATGAAGGGAGAAGAATTCCAAAATTCAAGTGCCTTTATCCATCCATTGGGCTTGGAGTCAGGCGACGATGACGACGACGTAACTTTAAAACATAAAGACTCAAAGGACTTAAAAATAAAAAAAGTATTTACATACCAACGCCAATTACTTTACTATGTATAGTTCTTGAGATGTTGCCTGCTGTGAGGAAGGGAAAATGACGTTCTGTCTCCGTATGCTAATAGGAAACTTTTCTCACCGTGCAACTGATGTATTTGGAAAGGTCCTATCCATAGTGAGTCAAATTTTTCGTGCATACCTTTTGGTTCTCTCCATTTGTCCCACAAGAGAACGAGGTCACCAATTTGAAATTCTCAAGATTTGGCCTTTTTGTCAAAAAGCTTCTTTACTTGGTCTTGGTGTTCCGCAATGCGGTTAGCCACTTGAACCTGATTCTCTTCCAATTCAAAGAGATACATAATACACTTATCAACAGAGTTGTCAAATGTCTCGTCCTCGATGGCCTTAGCCAGTTTGAGGGTTGGAAGTTCCAAGGTTATAGGAATCTTGACATTTAACCTGTACAAGAGTTGAAAAGGAGACATGTCGATTGCCTGCTTTGGAGTTATCTTGTCCGCCCATAAAGCATCGAACAAGGCCTTGTGCCATTACCTTGATTCTCGTTTTCCAGTTTACGGATGATAGTCACTAGATTATAGGAATCTCGACATTTAACCCATACAAGAGTTGAAAAGGAGACATGTTGATTGCTCGCTTTGGAGTTATCCTATCTTCCCACAAAGCATCGAACAAGGCCTTGTGCCATTACCTTGATCCTGTCTGCCCACAAAGCATCGAACGTTGATTCTCGTCTACTAGCTTACAGATGATAGTCACCATATTTTTGTTGCTAGATTCTGCCTAACCATTACCTTGCGGATAATAGTCAGAAGAATGTGACAAAGTTATGCCATGTTCGAAACAGAACTTGGTAATCTCATTGGACGAGAAGGCAAAAGCATTTTCAGGAATGATCTTGTTTGACACACTGAACCTGGAAATAATGTTTTCCTTTAAGAAATTGCACACTACTTCAGAAGTAGCACGCTTGGTAGGTATCACTTCCACCCACTTGGTGAAATAGTCAGTAGCAGTCAAGAAATAGATGTGTCTTGCACTTGATGATGGATTAACTACACCTATGAAGTCGATTCCCCATTGCTGGAAAGGTTCTTCAATCACAACGGGTTTCAATGGCAAGGATGCCAACTTGGGTCGGCCAACGAACTGTTGACACAATTCACACTTACACACCTAAGAGTACGTGTCCTGAAAAAGTGTGGGCTAGTAATACTTCGCTCTCAGGATCTTGTGAGCGGTTACCGGTGCTGAGAAATGTCCACCACATGCCAAGTCATGATAAGACTTCAACAGTTTTTGTTGTTGTTCATTATCAACACATTGGAGAAAAGTCCCATCCATTGCACGCTTGTACAAGCCATTTTCCCATAAGACAAAATT
This sequence comes from Sequoia sempervirens, assembly GCA_007258455.2. NCBI lineage: Eukaryota > Viridiplantae > Streptophyta > Pinopsida > Cupressales > Cupressaceae > Sequoia > Sequoia sempervirens. The sequence continues at coordinate 73,607 of VDFB02260977.1, read as the reverse complement.
TGCTGATTTCAGCTTGATGGTTCTCTTTTCCTTTGGGGTCAAGTGATTGGGGCATTCCCCATATGTTAGGAAATGAGCGATGTTGGAATACCATTCGTTAGTGGTACTAACAAATAGTACCATTGGAAGTTTACTTGGATCCACCTCTTCATCATCTGAAACTTCTTCATCCTTTGAAATTTCTTTATCTGGATTATTTTCAGCGATAAGCTGACAAAGTCCACGTCCATGTATCAACTTAGTGGGTTTGATTTCCAGATCGTATTCTTGAATTTTGGCAATCCAATTGCCTCTTTTTGTTCCAAATTCCTGTTGTGTTAGGATAGACTTAACAGTCGAATTTGGGACTAGAACCTTGACATGGCTACTTAGAATATAGAACCGAAAATGCTTAACAGCTTTGACAACTGCAAAAGCATGCTTCTCCATTTGAGAGTATTCCAGCTCATAATTCTTCAGGGGGCAACTCATGAATGCGATGGGAGATTCAAAGCCTTCATTGTTTTCCTGCACCAAGATTGTTGAGAGTGTATGCTTGGAAGCATAACTATACATGATAAAATCTTTGGTGTAGTTGGGGAAGACCAACACAGGCATGTGAGCAATGGCCTCCTTGATATCATCGAACACTGCTTTCCATTCTGCCGTCCAATGGAATGTGGTGTTACCCTTCATCATATTTACAATATGATGAGTCTTTTTAGCAAAGTCTGGGAGAAATATCCTTAAGAAGTTTACCTTGCCAAAGAAGGAATGGAAAACCTTCTTGCTTGACGGCAGGGTGAGAGATTTAATTCCATTGACCCTTTCCAAGTCAATCTTGATTCCCTTTGTAGATACAACGTGACCAAGAAGTTTACCTTCAATCACCCCAAAAGTTGACTTCTTGGGATTTAGGGAAATACCATGCTGACGATATCTCTCAAGAATTTGCCTCAAATGGTAGAAGTGTTCATGACGTTGCTTAGAGAAAACTATGAGATCATCAAGATACACCATGATAAACTTACCCATCACATCGCAGAAAGCGAGATCCATAACATGTTGGAACGTGGCGCTAGCGTTGATCAAACCAAAAGGCATCTTGCGATATGCAAAGGTCCCCCATGGCATCATGAAAACGGTTTTGTGCTGATCGCTTGAATTAAATTAAATTTGGTTGTAACTCAAAAATCCGTCCAGCATGGAGAGCATCTTGGATCTGGTTACATTTTGTAGGACTTGGTCCATCACTGGAAGGGGATAATTGTCTTTGAGTGAGAACTGGTTTAGATTTCTAAAATCTACACAAATGCAGATTTTACCATTCTTATTACGAATGGGAACGATATTAGCTATCCATGTTGAATGATGGATAGGGAATATTATCCATGCATTTAGCATCTTTTGAACTTCTGCCAGAATTGTTCCAAAAATATTGGGATTGTATTGCCTTTGCTTTTGTTTGTAAGGAAAAGCTCCAACCTTGAGGGGAATATCATGTTGCACTTCTTTAGGTCGAAATGATTTTAGATCTTCATACGAATATGCTAATACATCCATATACTCTTGTAGTAATTGAGCAAAATGTCTTCTTTCTTCGGCCGTGCAACATTTGCTAATGTTCACCATCTTGGGGTTAGCTTCAGTTCCCAAATTAATCTATTCCACTTCATTAGATGAGTTAGAATCTGAGAGTTTCTTTTTAACGTAGCAATCATGCTTATCAAAAAGCTTCTCTAAGGATACTAATCCTTTGGGAATCTTATTCCCTCTGAGTTGCAAATATTCTTCACCCGTAACAGGGTCCATATTTGACACAGATTCTCAAGGCAGAGAATTGCTACCATCGAAGTACAACTCATCAAAGTTCTCTACTTTCTCCAGAAAGGCAATGATTTGATGATCATCATTGAAAATTTTCCAATTCTCTGAATTGTCAGGGACGCTTGGGTAGAAAACCAGCTCGATAGTGTAGGTAGAACCTTGAAAGTATTTGTGTGGTACCAAGAGCATGGCAGAGATTGCTAGAGAATCAACTCTGGTATTACATTCTCTAGGAACAATAGATATATCGAAAGCTTTGAATTCCTCAACGGAATCCCATACTAGATTACGATAATGCCTGAGTCTATTATTCTTTGTTTGATAAATATTTCTCACTTGACATACTATCAGCTCGACATCACCTTGTGCATGTAGATTTTTTATACCTTTGTTTAGTGCAACTTGCATTCCTAATAGCAGGGCCTCATATTCGGCGGTGTTATTAGTGTTATCAAATTGTAACTTGAAAGAGAAGGGGAAAAACTTTCTTGTTGGTGAAATAAAAACCATTCCTGCTCTAGAACCAGTCGAAGAGCAACTACCATCAAATTCAAGCAACCAGACACCATTGGGATCACCAAGGCTAATAATGTCGAAGTTCAAGGCTTCATCGTCTGATGAGAATTCATGATCGGAGATAAACAAATCACCTAATGATGATTCATTTGAAGTGGAGTAAATATCATCATTTTCTGACTCATTTCGAGTTGAGGATTCTCCCACCTCATTTGTTTGTAGATAGTATGTTCCCACGCTTGAGGATTCGAACAGGATTTGAGCTCTGGGATCATCTGATTGGGAAAATGAAAACTTTGGCTCCTTTTCAGGAACCAATTTTTGCATCACACCTTTTATGGGTATTATTGCTTCAGACATATCCATGCTTAGTTCTCCTCCAACATCTTTGCAGAAATTAATTCCGAGGAGGATTCCATAGGATGTTGGTACATCGGCCACAAGGACTGTCATTTTTATTTTCTTCTCCGGGTATGTAGCGAATGCATACTGCACATCTTTGATATGGCCGATCAATGGCATTTGTTTGTTTCTCCATTTTTATTTTCTTCTCCGGGTATGTAGCGAATGCATACTGCACATCTTTGATATGGCCGATCAATGGCATTTGTTTGTTCTCCATGGAGAAACAACGGCTGAAATTTTTGGTCATCTCAAGGCCCAAAGCAGTGGCTACTTTGGCAGGCATCACATTATCAGATGCACCAGAATCTATGACAGTTACTCAGCTTAAAACCATTTACAAGTAGGGAGATGAAAAATGGATCAATGCGTCTGAAGGCAGTTAGAGGATTGGATACAAGGTTACTCTGTGGCATCTTGGGTTTAGGAACAACAGGGGTGTCAGGAGGTGTATCCTGACTTGGGGAAATTCTTTTGTCATTAACAAACTTAACAAGCCTGTCAAATTGGTCGAGGTTGGCTTTGAGGTATTCAACCTCAAACTTCTGAACCTTGGTTTTCTTGGCATGGTCGATAATGTCAAAAGCATGGAAATAATTTTGTAGGCTAGAAGTCATAACTTCACTGATTGGTTTTACAAAAGGCACACTGGTCTTTGGAATAGGAGGATTAGCTTTAGGAGTAGCGGGAGTTGATGAAGAGGAACGAGGTGTACTTACTTGTGGATTCACTTCTTTCTTGGGTTGCCAAGGGAGGGGAGATCCTTTTTGGCGATCGTGATCAACGACTTCTCTTTTTCAAGGAGAGCAACAACTTGAGCTTTGTCAAGTTGATTTTGTTGATGTCGCGTAAAAACAACATAAGTGTCAATCACCAAGTCATTTTTTTCTTCTTGATCCACCATTTGCAAGTAGCTAATCTTGGAGTCGCTAGCCGATTCAATTTCTTCTTCAGGGTATTCTTGTTGTGCATAATCGTCTTGTTCAGCCTCGTAATATCCCGTGACATTGTTAGCGGGTGGGGCTTCCAGAGCAAGCCTTCCTGGGGGCATCGGGAGATGATTTTGATTTTTTTTGCTAGCGTAATTAGGGAAAGTCCTCCTAGGGACGTCCTTGTAGTTGCTATTGTTGTTATTGTTCAAAACTTGCTTTCTCAAGGACAAGACTTCATTTGCCAACCTTTGGACCATAGGATCCGTAAAGTTGGAGCTGGCACTGGGAGTGCTAACATTAGATGCTGAAGACCCTGAGGCTTGCATCCTTTCGTTTCCATTAGTTCCCATCCTTATTTCTCCAGCAAGGATCATATTGTCTTCCAGGCTGGTAGCTAGTTGTTGAGCTGCTTCGACGTTGACAAGATTTTCCCTACGTAAGTAGAAACTCACTCTGGGTAGTTGTGTGTTGATGAAGAATCACTTTAGGTTATGATCCGTCAGTCTTGCATCATTTGGGATCCACGTCACCAATTTATTAAAATTTTCCACGAACTCGTGCATGGGCTCGTGAGCTTCTTTGTGCATGGTGGTGAGTTGTGCCAACAAAGTGTGTGAATCTTCAGCAGGTTTGAATCTTTCTTCAAACTTTGTATGAGGCCAAGTCAGTGACAAAGGTGTTAGGAAGAGTAAAGAACCATTCAGCTGCAACCCCTTGAAGGGATTCAATGAACAATCTTACAGAAACGTCTTCATGCTCAATGCCGAGAACGCCACAAACGATGTAGAATGAGGATATGTGTTCATCGGGATGTTGTTTGCCATCACCTTGAAACTTCGGGAGATGCTTTCTAGAAATGTGTGGCAGTTCATGCAAAGGTGCGGCCAAACGAAGGGGACCAAAATCATTTCCCCATGGTCTTGTAGGTGGTGCGGCCATAGCTGGTTGCACAACAGGTACTTGAACGGGACGCCTGCGGTAAACAGACCAAACACTTGGGAGAGGAGATCTTTGGCTATGCGAAGGGTAGATTACAACACATTGCAGTGGTGACCTTACTTGTGGAGGAGTAAATGGAAAAATACGTTGCAACAACTCTTCAAAAAGTGGATCTGCTACTCCTTGAGCCCTCCATCCTCGTGTATATATTCGGTCCTCCAAAATGTAGATCTGAACAAGATGGAGATTATAAAAGTAACAATATACAAAAGAACAACAAGAAACAGGAAACTTATCTACTTCAATCAAAAGCGTGAGGCTCAGATTGCGTATGTTGTTCCTGAGCGGAGTCGCCAAAAAACTATTGGGTGAAAATTGTGTAATCAACTTTTTGATAGATTACACAACTAGGACTTCAACCACAGCTATGTGAGATATAAATCTCTCCTCTCAGAAAGGGGAGGCACCCTTCTTACTGCTGACAGAAGCTATAGTAAAGAAAATAAAGTAATTACAGAATGTACACAATACTTATGAAGTGGGGGGGTGTGTCACATTCATCCTTCTCTCTTTTTTCAGAGAAGATGTTTACAATGCTTCACTGTTGGAAGTTCTCAATTCACAATAACCTTAAACGTTCAACAAGTAGTAATACCAATACCTCAATCTTGTCAAAGCAAAGCATAGAGATACCAGAAGTGATTAACGATAAACAAGTAAAATAAAAGGGAAAGCTCACAAAGGCACATAGTCGTTCCGTAGCTTTTTCAATGGTAGATCTGTGAAAGACGTATCCTTTGTTGTATTAGAAGCACAAAGTCTTCTTAGATACAACAATTCCTCGAACAACATGAACAATTACAAGCGCAAAGTCTTGAAGATCATCCAACCAAAGTATCCAAAGAGAATGAACAATTACAAGCACAAAGTCTTGTAGATCATTCAACAATAGTTAAACAAAACACAAATGTAAATCCAAATAAAGGATATAACAAAAAGTTTACATGAATTACTTAGAGTCCTTCAGATATCACTTATTGATCACCACCAAATGAGATCAATTCACAAGACTATCGAATCCAACACAAAGTCTGGTTTGCAATCTTCTTCTTTATTGATCAGATTTCATTCGCAAAGCATGAACACAAAGTTTCACAATTATGCTTGAAAAAGGGCAGCACTTCGTTGCAAAATACTAAAAGATAAACAATACAAAGGAAATCCCTCATATATATAGAAAGAGGGAAGAGAAAAATTAGGAAACTAATTCAGAAAATCAAGGAAAGTTGGGTGAGCAATTCTAGGAGATCTCACCTAACTTTGACCAAAGTCAAAGTGTAATTTTTCTTAATGAAATTACATCTCGAACTTGCTGCAATTACAATTTACAAAAAGACATATAAAATGTCAGGAAATATTTACAAGATGCATAATGGGAAGCATAAAAAATGTCTAACACTGGAGATCAGGAACCTTCATGTTTCCTTGCTTTGGGCGCGGAAGTCTTCGTATTTCTTCCTAGTCTCTTGCACGAACTTCTCATCCGGACCAACAGTGTAAACCGCAATGGTGTGAATTCTCGTGATCAATCTCATGGCAGATGAGTGAACCTTCTTGCACCTGTCAAGATGCATTTTTAAGTTGTCCAATGTGAGCCTTGTCTCACAAATGATGTTTAGAGAGGCTTCTAAAAATTCTGCGCTGTTAATCAACTTTATGATGGCTTCTTTAAAGATCTGGGATATTTCTGTGGCTTGCAGGAAGATACGATTTTCCTCAAGAAGTTGTCCTGGTAACTACTTGATACCTTTTTCAAGAATCACACAATGTCCTTTAACATCTTCCTGCACTTGGTGGAGATCCTCCGCAAGAGATTGAATTACTTGAATTTGATGTTTCAAGGATTCTCTTACCTCAATGAATTTTTCTCTATCGGGAATTACCCCGACTTCCACCAATTTACTAAGCTTTACTTGTTTCATTTGTGACCATGACAACATCATTTTTTCCATATCTTTGCGCTCCTGGGAAAGTACACTTTTCTCCTTATCAAGCTCTGTGGTGAGCTTGGCCAGCAGAGTAGTTTTCTCGTCTGCAACAATTATAATCTGAGATATGTGTTCTATGATCTTTTCGACGAAATCATACAACACCCTGCCTTTGGAGGCGAACTTCTCAACTTTCTTGACAGTTGGGTCCTCAATACTCACCATTTTCAGAGGTTGTGCATTAGTCGAAGATCTTGCAAGTCTCTTTACAACAGTGGCATAATGCTCTGCCCTCTGTTTGTACATATTGCGAGCTTGCTCCATTTTATCCAGTCTTCCAGCCAAGATGTCCATTGTCACTTGCGCATCTGCTTTTTCAATTTCATTGGTAACTTTGCCATGCTAGACTCTTGTTACTGTGTAGTCCTCCATATTGACATCTCCTTCTTCCTACGGTGGTATGCCAATCTCCGCATACTTGTGACTAGTCTTGTCAACATTTAGCCTTGAGTATACTTTTTCCTTTTTCTTCCCTTTAGCTTTTGGAGGGACTATCTCTTCGAGGTCGAGCTCCTCTGGAGAAATCATTTGTTTCTTCCTCTTCAACACTTGAGATATCAACCAAGGGGGAAGAAAGGAGGTGTGAACTTCTGGATTCACCGTCAACTCTGTCGTCATTGTCACTTCTGAAGTTACCATTGGTATTGTGACAATGGGCGAAGTGTCTGTCATCATTGCTCATGTAGACTGCACATTGAGCCAATCACATATTGATTCATTCATGAACCGGTTGAACTCTGTTTTAGAAGTGATATCATATGACGGTGATGATAGGCTAGGAATGGATCGAGGAATTGACAAAATATCAACCGAGTGAATGCTTGTCATCGAGGGAGTATCAAGCACGGTTGATGCTGCAAGAATAGTGGATACCTCTGTTGCAGGAATGCCTATGGTAGGAATAGGTGATGAAGGAATAGGAGGTGGAGGAGTACTCAGATTTGGAGGAGTATGAGGAACACTAGAAATCATAGGCGGTGACGTTCTGGGAATTTCCTCAAATACATTCTCAAGTGGAGACATAGTTCTTTCTTGATCATGCCCGGGTTCTTGTTGATCACCCTCTTGTCTCTCCGATTCTGGTTCACCCCCAGAATCACCTTTAGATTCTTCTTCAGAATCCTCTTCAGACTCTTGTCTGCTTTCATAAACTTCTTCTGCATCGGATTCTACTTCCGCTAAGTTTTCATCTTCAGCGGATTGGTCACTAGAAATACATTATTCATTGGAATCTATCTCCTTTGAAACAACCCTTTTACCTTTAGAGCGAGATGGTTCAGATTCTGTGGTTTCTCCTTCTGGGATGACCTGGGTATCTTTCTTGCCAACAATAAACTTGATTCTAGGACCTCTTCATGAATAAGTGGGAACAACTGCTGATTTATTTTTCATGCAGAGTTCTTGCTGTTGGCGAGCTTCTGCTTCAGATTCTTCTCCTTCTAAATCTGTTCTGAAACTTTTCATTTCAAAACCATGCTTGTGTAACCATTCTGCAGTGTTGGATAAGATTGGTGCCAATCTCTCTTTGATGCTAGTACTTTCTTTTCTAGACCATTGAATTGTAGGCAACGACTTCTTAGAAATTTCTTGTTCATCATAGACAACATTCATGATATCGCTGGGATCTGTAAAATCCTCTGGTAGGTCAGCAATATCAAGGTCTCTAATTTACTGTATGGTCAACCTACAATAATCCATTCTGCGAATGGCTTCTTCATCTCTGTAATCAATCCAGATGTCCTCAAAATGGTACTTGTGATGATGACCCTTTTGCAATTGCCTTCTAACATCCCGGTAATCAAAATCCAACCTATACCTGTAGGTCGTGATTTTCATGACTTGCATCTCAGCATAAACAGATTTGGGTTTTTTTATAATCAGGATAGTATATCTACCGATTGTCAGTGGGAATTTGAATCCACGCTTGTGAATATTTCTTCGTTCTTTGTGCACTAAAATTAGCTATTTGCACATCTCCATGAGAACACACTTGTCCGAAGGATATCGTGGCAGCATGTAAGGGCAACCAGTGTAGCACCCTACTCTTAAATAAGTAAATGTCGGGAATTGTAGAAATATGCATCCAACTTTACTTACCGCCTTATAGGCCTCATCAGATACCCTTCTTCTCTCGTGAGTTGGATCAAAATTGAAAAGAAAAGGCGCGAAGAAAGCATCAGTAACCCTCCTGAAATGATGGAAGCTTTCCTTCAATTCCAGTTGATAGAAAAATTTATACATAGGTACCAACATCCGATTCCCTTTAGTGGATAGATCTTGAAATTGCCTCATTACAGCTGTTGCATACACTAGATAAGAAGTCATATAGAATTTTAATGTAGAAGGAACATTGATCAATTGTTCATGTATTTCATCGCTTATCTGTTTTCCCCAATCAATGTGAACTTTTTTGTCTTTTTATGATTCTGATGTATTCATACATCGAGTCATGAAAAGTGGATGATTCAGGCAAGCCGTTCACTCTTCTTAAGATGTGATCATATCTTTGACATCATCTTTGAAATCACTTTGCAGGAGTCCCTTTGGCCATCTGGAAACAATTTGCCTAGGCTTCTTCAACCATAAGCTATTTATCAGGTTTTTAGCCTTATTGGGATCAGCGTCATAGACTTCTTGTTCTTTTTGTATCGAGATATCAATGTACTCCATTTGTGGAACTTTAAACACAATATCAAGGAAATCAGGGTCGAGTCTTAAAATCTCATGCCTAGAAGAATCAATCACACTTCTACTCTCCCTGATGTAGTGGGATGCAACTTGAAGGAAAAAATTTGTATTGTGTGCAGCAGTAGGGAACATAGATACCAAATGCAGGTTACTGTGTACAATTGCTCTCATAGAACTAGGAAGAGGCTTCTTCTCAGTTTTCTTTGCAAAATCACCTAAGTCTTGATGACCAACCTTTGTGTATTTTATCTCTTCCACCTTGGAGACCACTATTGTTGGCAGATAGACACCTTGATATTTATACTTCATTTTTTCTTTAGTTTTTGAAGACGACGGAGGTTTTCAGGCAGTCATCAGAGAGCAAATGAATCTCCGATTAACAACTTTGAGGATCTTGAAAAGAGATTGCAAGATGTGGAGTTAGAACAAACGTTAGTCATAAAACAACATGGGGATGCATGAAGCGAGCAATGATGATGAGTAGGCATGGAGCAAGTGACAGGTACGCAAAAAAATTCACAAAGTGGAAGAAGTGAGGTTCAGGGTGAAACTGGCAAGTTTTGAAGTGTTTCAGAGCAAAATTGGGAAAAGTGTAAGGGCGTTGAAAATCAGCGCCCTTGCACTTAGAAAAAATGCAACTTTGGTGCAGGGGCGCTGAAAAACAACGCTCCTGCACTTGGAGTGTTGAAATAAATTTTATTATGTCAGGGCGTTGAAAATCATCGCCCTGACATTAGCTCAAAATTTGAGTAAGGAAAATGTGGACCAAAATGACGTGCCATTGTTGGAGAACTTCACCACTTAGGAGATTTCAAAATATAGAATGTGTTAAGGTGCAAACTCTTCTAAGGACGGTGCCATGGCAATATTGAGGGACGTTGAACCAATGAAAAACGAGTATCATCACATGAAGTAGCCGTGCACATGAAGCTCTTGAAAGAATGATCAAGAACAAAAGATAGAAGGGGATGGACAAAGCAAAACCCTTTGGTAAACATGAGGAAGAAACCTGACCATGAGAAGAATGCAAAAAGAAAGGATAGTAATGATAAAAAACGCGCATGGAAGAAAGAGAACTCATGCGCAGGCATGAGAAAAAGCATAAGGAAAACGTGTTTTTGGAGAACACAAAAACATGACAACTAAAAACGTATTTACAAATCATAATAAGTTTAAAATGTACTTATGAAAGGAAGGAATGATAGGAAAAAAGAAAAAAACGCGCCTGAAATGATGAACTCAAAACCCTAGCTCGACCCAAATGGAGATTCTCATAAAAAACGCATTTTTGGAGGAGGAAGATGCACACCCAGCAAAGAGGAATGGAGTTTGAAGACCACAAATGAAGAAAATGAAACAATAAAATCACTTTTAAGTGATTGGGAAAAGCAAAAACCTAACTCAAGTCGCCCAGTTAATTGAGGCATAAAAGATAGCACGAAAAGCGAAAAGTGCAAGAGACTTGAAAAAGTGCACCTAAGCCAAAAAATGGCTAAGTCAAAGGAAAAATGTAAAGGCGCTAAAATAAAGCACTTCTGCATTTTAAACACAATCACCTTTGAGCAGGGGCCCTGATTTTTGGCGCTCCTACACTTTCAACACTTAGTCACATTTTCAACATGGGCAGGAGCGTTGTTTTTGGGTGCAACTACACATTTTACAATTTCACTAAGTATGAACAGTGAGACTTCGCGAAGGTACTCATTTCGAAGGTCTTTGTGAGGCAAACATAGGGGGATGCTCAAACTGACTGTTTGAGGCTTTGGAACGCATTTGAAGGTTGCTCGATAATCACCTCATTTTGCATGCTTGGACTTCACGAACCTAGGAAACAAACAAGTTTCGTAGGGGGTTATCCGTGGAATGAGCGCTACTAGATTCCGCGATAATAGATTTTTCCAACTATGACTTAAATAATAAAAGAAGATGGCATCTGGTGTTGTCTTGAAATATGCCACCATAGCTCTTCTCCTAGATTGCCCCTTAAGCCCAACCATGTGGAGAAGAACTGGGTCATACATACCTAGGAATTTCCATAAGGATAACTGATGTTTGCTCATCTTACTACCTCACCTTGATAAGGAATACCAATTTTTTGGTCACTGCTATCATAATATCCTTTCTTCCTTATGTGGCAGGTTATGGATGGAGACATGAATTACCTTTGTAGTAAAGGCATCTTCCAATATTTAAAGAGCACCATTCCACTCCACCCGATTTGGACAATAATGGTGCCAAAATAGTTTTCAATTCCTCTCAAACCATGTAGCCCAGATAATGAGTTTTGAGCCCTTGATTCATAATGAGATTTGAATATTTGACTATTTGCTAAGGCTATTTACCAAAGGTTTGATGTCTATGATTTTCACTTTTAGAGTTTTTTCGAAGTTATATGATCTAGTCAAACAATACATGATGTATTCACAATTCTAAAATAATATTTTCATCTTGATGATGATTCGTGAAATGTTATCTTAAACATCAATTCATATAAAATTTTGAAAAGCCTATTTTATAATCCTATAGATTGTAACCAATCTAAACTCTATAAATACGATTTTACAGTTCTAATCTAATGGTTGTGATGTAATGATTAAAAAGTGTATATCCATAAAAAGTAGTGAGCCAAGAGCAAACCATGAGACTGCAACAAACGACCTGGATTACTTATACACATATTTGAAACTCACGCCTATTCCTTCCAAAACTGGTTTGGGCCCGGGTGTTGACCTTGGTTAACTTTAACCCCCCTCCAAAAAAGCACTATTAATTTTTCCCTCTATAAAGACTCATCGAACATGTCCCAAAATATTCAATTTATTAATTTCCAACAAATTCTCAACATTAGAAATCATAATTAATCATTTTAACAATTATCTATATCATAAGGCAACTCCCATTATCTTGGCATTTCCACCTTAAAATTTATAGATGGATATGTAAAATCTGCCCCTCGGGCACTAATTTTTTTTTTTTAAACAATGCACAACTACCAACTTAACCAACCAAACATATTCCATGTAAATTAGAACTGTTAATTTCAATAGCTTTGCATTCACCATGGTGGCAACAAAAAAAATCAACACCACTACTTATATGCTTACACTTGAACCTGTGGTAAAGTCCCAAGGACAAGGTCTTTCCTAGACCTACAACCTAAGCCTTGAGGGTTCATGATGACCTTGCCTACGTATCCCCTCGTGGGAATCAAAGGCTTCGTAGTTCGCCCCAGAATGACAAAGGGAGTTCAATCTCTCTTCTTTTATGAGATCTTTGATCTCAACTTTAAACCATGACTGCTAATTAAGTATAAGTAAGCTATCAACTTAGCCAGATATAATATAATGTTAATTTCGCCATCAAGTGTCAGATCCATACCAAACATTACCAAACATCAATGTACAAACATTCACAATATTCACAAGGTGTCATTCATACCATAATCTCAAAGATTATACACAATGGTCATCATGAGCATACCCCCATATACACAAGCTGATTAGCTCGTACACAGTACAAGTACAACAATGACTGGATCATACACAAATCATAAGTGCAACAGTGATTGGATTGTACACAGATCACAAGTATAACAGTGGCTGGATCTGTTATCACGGAATCTAGCAGCGCTCGTTCCACAGATAACCCCCCTACGAAACTTGTCCGTTTCCTAGGATTCGTGAAGTTCAAGTACGCATAACGGAGTGATTTTCAAGCCACCTCAAAATGCGTTCCCAAGTATCGAATAGTCAATTCGAGCATTCCCCCTTGTTCGCCTCGCAAAGACCTTCGAAACGAGATCTTTCGCGACGTTTCACTGTTAGTACTTTGCAAATTACGGAAGATGCAGTAGCACTGAAAAAGTGCGCTCCTGCAGGGAAAATCCAAAAATTTGGCTAAGTCTGGAAATGTAAGGGCGCTAAAATTTAGCGCCCCTACATGAAGTGAAAGTTCCAAAAAATGCAAGAGCGCTAAATTTTAGCGCCATTACATTTTTTCTCGACACTTAAACTTTTTTTGAGCCTCTGGCACGTTTCTTCACAATTTCGCGTTTCTCGTCAATCGTGCCATTTTTCGTGCCTAAATTTATTGCACGACTTGAGTTAGGTTTTTAATTTTTGTTTTCACTTAAGTGAATGAATTCATCTTTCATTTTAGTTGTTCACTTTTTATTTTCCTCCTCTCTCCTCTTGCTGTGCAGGTTTCATTCAAACTACAAGTTCGCGTTTTGGAGATTTCGCCATTGTTTCAGCAAGATTTGCGTTTCGCCCTGGTAAGGTTTTCCATTTTGCTTTGTATTGTCATTTGTATATGATCTATTGTTCTACATTCGCGTTTTGATTTCTTCATTCACATTTTTTATTTCATTCATTTTTGTTCTCTCTATTCGCGTCCTCCTCCATTCGCGTTTTCCTACACGTTTATGCAATGGAACCTTCATTCATGGTTTTGAATACGTCTTTCTCCTCTGTGCGTGTTCATTTTGATGCTCATTCCTTCTTTTCTTTTCTATTCTCTAAACCCTACGCATTCGCGTCCTTTGCTAACCCAAATGCGTAGTGTTCTCCATTCCTACGTTTCTTTCTATTCACTTACCTTAGTCATTCGCGTTTCTACCCTTGTCTCCCATTCGCGTTTCTTCCTACCTTTCTTCTCTGCGCGCAATATCACTTGAGAATTTCTATCCACACGCCATGCTTGTGTTGAGGTATCTTTGTTAGAAGTTCTTCATTCGTTTTGGCAAACATTGGAAAGATTCACCATTGTGAAAAAGAATTCCTTTGACTTGAGAATGTAAATGTAATAGAATGGAGATGGTTTCGAATGACAGAAAGAAGTTGACCAAGCATCGACCTCTGCTAAAGCTCAAGCGCCTTCGCCATTCCTCATTGCATTTGCATCTTTAAAAATTACCAAACTTGCTAAAGCGCTGAATTTCCGCGCCATGACATTTTGAAGGTTCACCAAAATTACCTAACACTGTAAGATGTAAGGGCGCTAAAATTTAGCGCCCTTGCATCAAAGTCATCTTTCACAAAAAGCTAAAGCGCTAAAATTTCGCGCCATGACATCAGAAGAATGTCAGAAAATTGCCTAACACTAAAAAGTGTAAGGGCGCTAAAATTTAGCGCCCTTACACCAAAAGCAATTTCTCAGAATGTAAGGGCGCTGAATTTTAGCGCCCTTACACTTTTTGCAGGCTTTTCCCAGACCTTTCCAAATGCACCCCATTTTTGACCAGTGCATCCCTGAGCTTCGTTTTTCCGCATTCGTGCATCGTTTTGTGTGCCTCGCCATCCGCTCCATGCTTTTCCACCCTCGTGCTCGTTTCACGCTTTCCCATGTTTCCTAACAATTGGTGTTTGTTCTGGCTAGACGGATTGCAGTCTACTCTCAGAGATCGTCAAGTCAAAAGTGCTCAGTGTTCCAGTTTCTTTTGATGACTGCTACGAAGCCTCCTTCTTCTTCGAAAGCAAAAAGCAAGATGAAGTACAAATATCAAGGCGTCTATCCGCCGACTATGGTGCTTTCGAAAGTTGAAGAAATAAAGGATACAGAAGTTGGCCATCAAGACTTGGTTGACTTTGCAAAGTTGACAGAGACAAAGCCTCTCCCTGATTCAATGAGGGCAATAGTGCACAGTAATCTCCACTTGGTGGCAATGTTCCCCACAGCTGCGCACAATACTGAGTTTGTTCTTCAAGTTGCGTCTCATTACATCCGAGAAAGCAGAAGTGTGATCGACTCTTCCGGGCATGAGATTCTAAGACTCGACCCCGATTTCTTTGACATCGTCTTCAAGGTTCCTCACATGGACAAATATATTGACATTTCTATATCAAAAGCACAGGAGATTTTCGATGCTGATCCTAATAAAGCCAAACAGTTGATAAATACTCAATGGCTCAAAAAGCCTAGATCGTCTGTTTCCAGATGGCCGAAAGGACTCTGAGAAGTGACTTCAAAGATGACGCCAAAGATATGATCACGTTTCTGAGCAGAGTGAAAGGTTTGCCGGAATCATCCACCTTTCACGATTGGATGTATGAATACATCAGGATCATAAGGAGGCAGAAGGTGCATATTGACTGGGGTAAACAAATCAGTGATGAGATGCACGAACAGTTGATCAATGCTCCTTCTACATTGAAGTTCTACATGACTTCTTACCTGGTGTACGCAGCAGCTGTAATGAGACAATTCCCAGGTCTATCTACAAAGGGGAATCGAATGATGGTGCCTGTGTATAGATATTTCTATCAGTTTGGAGCTAAAGGAGAGCTTTCACCATTTCAGACGGGTCACTGATGCTTTCTTTGCGCCTTTACTCTTCAACTTTGATCCATCTTTGGAAAGAAGAAGAGTGTCCGATGAGGCTTATAAGGTGGTAAGTAAAGTTGGATGTATTTTTCTCCAATTCCCAACGTTTACTTACTTGAGAGTAGGTTGTTACACTGGTTGTCCTTTACATGCTACCACGTTATCCTTCGGATAAGTGGGTTCTCATGGAAACATGCAGACATTGATGTCAGTGCAGAAAGAACGAAGAAGCAAACTACAAGCGGATTCAAGTTCTAACGAATTACTCCACATATATACTCATCCAGAATCGCATAAAAGGCTAAGTCCGCTCTATGCCGATGCATCATGACCATCAAAACCTACAGGAGTAGGGTTTGATTTTGACTACCGAGATGTCGAAGAAGTTGCAAAAGGGTCACCAACACGTACCGCTTTGAAGACATCCGCGATTGGTAGAGATGAAGAAGCCATTCGCAAAATGGACTATTGCAGATTGACAGTTCAACAAATCAGAGATCTTGGTATCGCTGACCTACCAGAGGATTTTGAGGATCCAGGCGATATCATGAACGATGTCTATGATGAGCAAGGCGTTGCTAAGAGGCCGTTGCCTGCAATACAGTGGTCTAGGAAAGAGGTCACCAGCATGAGAGAAAGGCTGAGGCCAATCCTAGCCAACACAAAAGAATGGTTACACAAACATGGTCATACAATGAAAAGTTTCAGGACAGACTCAGAAGGAGAAGAGTTCGAGGCAGAAGCACGCCAACAGCAAGAACTCCGCGACAAAAACAAGTCAGCGGCCGTTCCCACTTCTTCGCGAAGAGGCCCTAGGATCAAGTTCACTGTTGGCAAGAAAGATACCCAGGCTGTCCAAGAGACAGAGAAGCCGGAATCCCATCCATCTCGTTCAAAGGGTAAAAATCCCATCTCAGAGGAGATAGATTCCGATGAAGAAGATACTTCAAGCGACCAATCCGCTGAAGATGAAGATTCAGCAGAAGCAGACTCCGATGCCGAAGAGGTTTCTGAAAGCAGACAAGAGTCTGATGAAGATTCTGAAGAAGGATCTGAAGGTGACTTCGAAGGTGAGCCAGAATCAGAGAGACAAGAGGGTGATCAACAGGAACCCGAGCATGATGAAGAAATAACTGCTTCTCCTCCCGAGAACGTAGTTGAGGAAATCCACGGAACATCATCACCCGTGATTTCAAACGTTCCTCATACCCCTCTTGAGTCAAGAACTCCTCCACCTCCCGTTCCCTCGTCACCTATTCCTACCATTGGGCATTCTCCTCGCTACCAGATATCACTCTATCCCTCGCGAAAGATCAACCCAAATTTTGATACCTTCCAGCTGGGATAAGCATCCATTGATATAATCGCTGCCTTACCATCACCCATTCCTAGCTTGTCTCACCAACATATGATATCACTTCCTCGGTGAACTAATTCAATCGCTTCATGAATGAGTCAATGATCACCAATGTTTCAACTACGTGGAGCTTATGATGACAAACACTTCTCCAATTGTCACTTATACTCAATGGTGAGTCTGTGATGACAATAACTTCCGTGAGGTGGGTAATGGCGCATCGACTTGACAAGAAATCCAGAAGTTCACACTTCTTTCCTCTCAGCTAATATCTCAAGTGTCGAATCGTAAAAAGCAAATGATTTCTCCAGACGAGCTCGACTTTGAAGAGATAGTTCTTCCAAAGGCCAAAGGGAAGAAGAAGGAAAAAGTATACTCGAGGCTGAATGTTGATAAGGCTGGCCATAAGTATGTTGAAATTGGCATACCACCGAATCAAGAAGGTGATGTCAATATGGAGGACTACACAATAACAAAGGTCCAGCTTGGCAAGGTTACCAACGAAAGTGCAAAAGCCGATGCGCAAGTCACTTTGGATATCTTGGCAGGAAGGCTGGGCAAAGTTGAGCAATCTCGTAACATGTACAAACAGAGGGCAGAGCATTATGCCACTGTTGTAAAGAGACTTGCCGGTTCTCCAAGCAATGCACAACCGCTGACAGTGGTAAGTATTGAAGACCCAGCTGTCAAGAAAGCTGAGAAATTCGCCTCCAAAGGCAGAGTGTTGTATGACTTTGTTGAAAAGATCATCGAACACGGATCTCAGATAATTTTGGCTGCGGATGAGAAAACCACCATGTTAGCCAAGCTCACCACAGAGCTTGACAAAGAAAAGGGCGTACTTTCCCAGGAGCGCAGAGACATGGAAAAATGCCTGTTGTCATGGTCGGAAATGAAACAGGTAAAGCTCAGCAAATTGGTGGAGGTTGGGGTAATTCTCGACAAAGAAAAGTTTAGAGGCAAGAGAGAATCAATTAAACACAGATTCAAGCGGTTCAATCTCCTACTGAAGATCTTCACCAAGTACGTGAAGATGTCGACTCCGCACGCGAATATCTTGACAAAGCATCGAGAGTTGCCCGTCAACTTCTTTTGAGGACAATCGTATCTTTCCTAACGGCCACGTAAATATCCCTCATCTTCAAGGAAGCCATCACTTAATTTGATCGATACTCAGACTTTGCTTCAATAACATCATTTGGTGATACAAGGCTCACATTGGCTAACCTCAAGACGATCTTGACAAAGTAAAAGGTTCACTTATCCGCTATGATCGATCAATGAATTCAATCTTTTATTGTGGATTGCACCCGGTCCGTATGAGAAGTTCGCAGGCGAGACTAGGAGGAAATTTGAAGACTTCCTCACTTCAATGCAAAGAGACGGAAGGCCCCCTATTCTCCAGCGCTATAGACATTTCCGTGCATCCCTTTATGCATCTTGTAAATACATTTTCTAATGTCATTTGTAAATTGTAGTTACACTGCTAAAAAGATGTAATATTTTCAAATAAATTACACTTTTGACTTGGTCAGTTAGGTGAGATTTCTAAATCGCCGCCTAACTCTCCCCCGATTTTCTTAATCTCTCTTTCCTTTTGCTCATCCCTCTTCTATATAATGTGAGGGATTTTCATTGTAATATTATCTTTTAGCCTTTTGCAACGAAGTGATGCCCTTTTGTAAGCAAATTTGTGAAACTTTGCGTTCATGCTTTGTGAATGAGATTCAATCAATAAAGAAAAGCATTGCAAGCCAAACTTTGCGTTGGATTCGATACTTTTGTAAGTTGATTTGATTTATAGTGATTAGTTCGAGGAACCTGAAAGACTCTAAGTGGTTGATGTAAACTTTGTGTTACATCTATTATTTAGATTGCATTGTTATTTTGTTTATCATTGGTTGAGTGATCTATAAGACTTTGCGCTTATAATCATTTATACTCTTGCATGTTCTTGTTGGATAATCTATAAGACTTTGTGCTTATAATTATTCATATTCTTGGATACTTTGTCGAAGGATCTACAAGACTTTGTGCTTGTAATCGTTCGTGCTATTAACACTTTTGTTGGATGATCTACAAGACTTTGTGCTTGTAATCGTTCATGCTGTTTGAAGAATTGTTGCGTCTAAGAAGACTTTGTGCTTCTAACGTAGCAAACGATACATCTACAGATCCAACATTGATAAATCCACGGAACAACTTTGTGCCTTCGTGAGCTTTCCCTTTTTACTTTATTTTTGTTTGTTGTTAATTACTCCTGGTATCTCTACGCTTCGCTTTGACGAGATAGAGATATTGGCATTACTGCTGGTTGCTAGTTTTAAGTTATCAAGAATTTGAAACTTCCAACACGTGAAACATTGTAAACATCTTCTCTGAAAAAAGAGAGAAGGATGAATGTAACACACCCCCCCCACTCCGTGAATTTCGTGTACATTGTGTAATTACTTTTTTGTGATTTACTTTTGTTTCTCTTAGCAGTAAGAAGGGCGCCTCCCCTTTGCGAGAGGAGAGATTCATATCTCACATAGCTGTGGCTGAAGTGCAAGTTGTGTAATCTGTCGAAAGTTGATTACATAATTTTCACCCAACAGTTTTTTGGCGACTCTACTGGGGAACCTACATACGCAATCTGAGCCTCACGCTTCGGATTGAAGTAGATAAGTTTCCTTTTTCTTGCTGTTCTTTTGTATATTGTTAACTCTGTAAGACCCTTTGTATTCAGATCTACATTCTGGCGGACCGAATATATACAAGAGGATTGAGGGCTCAAGGAATAATAGATCCACTCTTTGAAGAGTTGTTGCAACGTGACTTTCCATTTACTCTTCCACGAGCAAGGTCACCACTGCAGCGGGCTATAAGCTTCCCTCCATGTAGCCAAAGATCTCCGATCCCAAGTGTTTGGTCAGTTTATCGCAGACGTCCTGTTCAAGCATCTATTGTGCAACCAGTCATGGCCGCACCACCTGCAGGACCGTGGGGAAATGCTTTTGGTCCCCTCCGTTTGACTCCACCTTTACACGAACTTCCTCGTGTATCCAGGAAGCATCTTCCAAAATTTCAAGGTGATGGAAAACAACACCCCGATGAGCACATATCCACATTCTACATAGTATGCGGCGTTCTGGGCATTGAGCACGAGGATGTTTCCGTAAGATTGTTCATTGAATCCCTTCAAGGGATTGCAGCCGAATGGTTCTTTACTCTTCCCAATGCTTCCGTCACCAATTGGGCCACCCTTCGCACTAAATTTGAAGAAAGGTTTAAGCCTGCCGAAGATTCACATGCTCTGTTGGCGCAACTCACCACCATGCGCAAAGAAGCTCACGAGCCTATGCGCGAGTTTGTGGCGAAGTTCAATAAGTTGGTGACACGGATCCCCAATGATGCAAATCCAACGGATCACAACCTGAAATGCTTCTTCATCAACACCCAATTACCTAAGGTAAGTTTCTACTTGCGTAGGGAAAATCTTGCTAATGTTGCAGCAGCCCAGCAATTGGCTACCAGTCTTGAGGACGACATGATCCTTGCTGGGGAAATCAAGATGGGGACTAACGGAAATAGAAGGATGCAAGCCTCAGGATCTTCAGCATCCAACGCTAGTACTCCCACTGCCAGCTCAAATTTCACGGATCCCATGGTCCAAAGGCTGGCAAATGAAGTTCTGTCTCTCAAGAAGCAAGTGTCGAACAACAACAATGGTAATAACTACAAAGACGTCCCTAGGAGGACTTTTCCTAACTATGCTGGCAACAAAAATCAGAATCGTCTCCCAGCACCCCTAGGACGTCTTGCTCTTGAAGCCCCGCCTGCTAACAATGCCGCCGGGTACTATGAGACTGAACAAGATGATTATGCTCAGCCCGAATATCCTGAAGAAGAAAATGTCGACCTCTTCCAAGAAGAAGAAACTGAATCGGCTGGCGACTCCAAGATCAGCTATTTGCAAATGATGGAAGAAGAAGAAGAAGACGACTTGGTGACTGACACTTACGCTGTTTTTACGAGGCATCAACAAAGTGAACTTGACAAAGCTCAAGCTACTGTTGTCCCAGAAAAAGAAAAACTGCCCGTAACGATTGCCAAAAGAGGATCTCCCCTCCCTTGGCAACCTAAGAAAGCAGCAAATCCACAAGTAAGTGCACCCCGTTCTTCTTCGTCAACTCCCATTGCTCCTAAAGCTAATCCTCCCGTTCCAAAGACCAATGTGCCTTTCGTGAAACCAATCAGCGAAGCTACGGCTTCCAACCTACAAAGTTCTTTCCAGGCTTTCGACATCATTGACCATGCCAAGAAAACCAAGGTTCAAATGTCCGAGGCTGAATACCTCAAAGCCAATCCCGACCAATTTGACAGGCTTGTCAAGTTCGTAAATGATAAAAAGATCTCCCCAAGTCAGGATACTCCTCCTGACGTCCCAGTTACTCCTAAACCCAAAGTGTCACAGAGTAACCTCGTATCTAATCCTCCAACTGCTTCTGGACGCATTGATCCATTTTTCATCTCCCTACTTGTAAATGGTTTCAAGCTGAGTAACTGTGTCATAGACTCTGGTGCGTCTGACAATGTGATGCCCGCCAAGGTAGCTACTGCATTAGGCCTTGAAATGACCAAAACTTTCAGCCGTTGCTTTTCCATGGAAAATAAGCAAGTGCCATTGATCAGTCAGATCAAAGATGCCCAATATGCATTCGCCGCATACTCGGAGAAGAAGATAAAAATGACAGTCCTCGTGGCCGATGTACCAGCTTCCTACGGTATACTCCTCGGACGCAATTTCTGCAAAGATGTTGGAGGAGAGCTAAGTATGGATATGTCTGAAGCAAGAATACCGGTAAAAGGTGTGATGCAAAAGTTGATTCCTGAAAAGGAATCAAAGTTTTCGGTGGTTGAGTCCAATGATCCCAGAGCTCAGATTTTGTTCGAATCATCAGGCGTGGGAACTTACTACCTACAAATAGATGAGGTAGGAGAATCCTCAACTCAAAATGAGCTAGAAAAAGATGACACTCCATCAACTTCAGATGAAACATCATCAAGAGATTTGTCCATCTCCGACCATGAATCTTCGTCAGAGGATGAAGTTTTGGACTTCGACACTGTTCCAATTGGTGATTCCAACGGTGTCTGGCTGCTCGAGTTCGATGGTAGCTGCTCTTCGACCGGTTCTGGAGCAGGAATGGTTTTCATCTCACCATCAGGAAAGTTTTTCCCTTTTTCCTTCAAGCTGCAGTTTGATAACACCAATAACACCGCCGAATATGAAGCCCTGTTACTGGGAATGCAAGTTGCATTGAAGAAGGGTATAAAAAATCTTCATGCACAAGGTGATGCTGAGTTGATAGTATGTCAAGTGAGAAATCTCTATCAAACAAAGAATGAGAGACTCAGGCATTACCGTAATCTCGTATGGGATTCCATTAAGGAATTCGAGGCTTTTGATATCTCCGTCGTTCCTAGAGAATACAATACTAGAGTTGATTCCCTTGCGATCTCTGCCACGCTCTTGATACCACACAAAGAATTTCAAGGTTCTACCTACACCATAGAGTTGGTTTTCCGCCCAAGTGTACCTAACAATTCAGAAAACTGGCAGATTTTCAACGACGACCATCAAATTATCGCCTTCCTTGAGAAAGCTGAGAATTTCGATGAGTTGTACTTTGAGGGCAGTGATTCTCCACTTCGAGAATCCGTGTCCGATCTAGATCCTGTTACAGGCGAGGAATATCTGCAACTCAAAGGGAATAAGATCCCTAAAGGATTGGTATCTTTGGAGAAACTTTTTGACAAACATGATCGCCACGTGAAGAAACAACTCTCAGATTCTGACTCATCTAATGAGATTGAGCAGATAAATTTGGGAACTGACGCCGATCCTAAGATGGTCAACATTGGCAAATGTTGCACGGCCGAAGAAAGAAGACAGTTTGCTCAGCTACTGCAGGAGTACATTGACGTCTTGGCATATTCATATGACGATCTAAAGTCATTTCGGCCCAAGGAAGTGCAACATGACATTCCTCTCAAGGTTGGTGCTTTACCTTACAAACAAAAGCAGAGGCAGTACAATCCCAAGATTTCTGGAACGATTTTAGCTGAAGTTCAAAAGATGCTGAATGCGGATAATATTCCCTATCCATCATTCAACATGGATAGCCAATATCGTCCCTGTTCGTAAGAAGAATGGTGAAATCCGCATTTGTGTAGATTTCAGAAATCTAAATCAATTGTCTCTCAAAGACAATTACCCACTTCCAGTGATGGATCAAGTTCTACAAAATGTAACTGGATCCAAGATGCTCTCCATGCTAGACGGATTTTCCGGTTACAATCAAATTGAAGTGAATTCAAGCGATCAACACAAAACCGCTTTCACAACGCCATGGGGAACCTTTGCGTATCGTAGGATGCCGTTTGGTTTGATCAACGCCGGCGCTACATTCCAACGTGCCATGGATCTTGCTTTCCGTGACGTAATGGGTAAGTTTATTGTGGTGTACCTTGACGATCTTACGGTGTTCTCCAAGCAACGCCATGAGCATTTCTATCATTTGAGACAAACTCTGGAGAGGTGCCGTCAGCACGGCATTTCCCTCAATCCCAAAAAGTCAACTTTTGGGGTGACAGAAGGTAAACTTCTTGGTCACGTAGTATCTGCTGAAGGAATTAAGATTGACTCAGAAAGAGTCAATGGAATCAAATCCCTCGCTTTGCCGTCAAGCAAGAAAGCCGTTCATTCCTTTTTCGGCAAGGTAAATTTCTTGAGAAGATTTCTTCCAGACTTTGCTGAAAAGACCCGTCACATTGTGAACATGATGAAGGGTAATGCCACGTTTCATTGGACGGCAGAAGGCAAAGCAGCGTTCGATGACATCAAGGAGGCCATCGCTCATGCGCCTGTATTGGTTTTCCCTAACTACACCAAGGAGTTTGTGATGTACAGTTATGCTTCTGAGCATACGCTATCAGCAATCTTGGTGCAGGAAAATGATGAGGGATTTGAATCCCCCATTGCATTCATGAGTTGCCCTCTAAAGAATTACGAGTTGAAATATTCTCAGATGGAAAAGCACGCTTTTGCAGTGGTGAAAGCCGTCAAGCATTTCCGGTTCTACATTCTGGGCAGTCATGTCAAAGTCCTCGTTCCAGATTCAACTGTCAAGTCTATTCTCACACAACAAGAATTTGGAACGAAAAGAGGAAACTGGATTGCTAAGATTCAGGAATATGATCTAGAGATAAAGCCTACTAAGCTGATACGTGGACGTGGCCTTTGTCAACTCATTGCAGAAAACAATCCAGGTGAGAGAATTTCGGAGGATGAGGAGGTCTCAGATGAAGAGGTTGATCCTAGTACACTTCCTATGGTACTATTCGTTAGCACCACTGATGAATGGTTTTCCAACATAGCTCACTTCCTGACATATGGAGAATGTCCTAACCACTTAACTCTGAAAGAAAAGAGGACCGTCAAGCTAAAGTCAGCTAATTTCGTCTTGTGGGATAGCGGCTTGTATAAGCGTGCGATGGATGGAACATTTCTCAGGTGTGTTGATAAAGAGCAACAGCAAAAGTTGCTGAAATCTTACCATGATTTGGCATGTGGTGGACATTTCTCAGCGCCAGTAACCGCTCACAAAATCCTGAGAGCAAAGTATTACTGGCCTACACTCTTTCAGGACACGTACTCTTGGGTGCGTAAGTGTGAATTGTGCCAACAGTTTGTTGGCCGTCCAAAATTGGCATCTTTGCCGTTAAAACCTGTCGTGATTGATGAACCTTTCCAACAATGGGGCATTGATTTCATAGGTGCAGTGAATCCATCGTCAAGTGCTGGACACGTCTATGTTTTGACGGCTACAGACTATTTCACCAAATGGGTGGAAGCAATACCTACCAAGCGTGCTACTTCAGAAGTAGTGTGCAATTTCTTAAAAGAGAATATTATTTCCAGGTTCGGTGTGCCGAACAAGATTGTTGCGGACAACGCTTCTGCTTTCTCGTCAAATGAGATCACGGAGTTTTGTTTCGAGCATGGTATCACTTTGTCACATTCTTCCGACTATTATCCGCAGGGTAATGGTCAAGCGGAATCTAGTAACAAGAATCTGGTAACTATAATCCGCAAGCTGGTGGACGAGAATCAACGTTTGTGGCACAAGGCTTTGTTTGACGCTTTGTGGGCAGACAGAATAACTCCGAAGCGAGCTATCGGCATGTCTCCTTTTCAGCTCTTGTACGGATTGAATGCCGAGATTCCTATAACTTTGGAACTACCAGCCCTCAAGTTGGCTAAGGCCATTGAGGATGAGACATTTGACAATTCTGTCGATAAGCGCATCATGTATCTCTCCGAATTGGAAGAGAATCGAGTTCAGGTGGCGGACCGCATTGCGGAACACCAGGATCAAGTGAAGAAGTTGTTCGACAAGAAGGCCAAGTCTCGAGAATTTCAAGTTGGTGACCTCGTCCTCTTATGGGACAAAAGGAGAGAGCCAAAAGGTATGCACGGGAAATTCGATTCACTATGGACTGGACCTTTCCAAATACATCAGTTGCATGGTGAAAACAGTTTCATGTTAGCATACGGAGATGGAACGCCATTTGCCCTTCCTCACAGTGGGCAACATCTCAAGCACTTTACGCAGTAAAGAAGTCGGCGTTGGTATGTAAATACTTTTTATTTTTTTAAGTCCTTTCGAGTCTTTGTGTTTTGTTTTTGTCGTCGTCGTCGCCTGACTCCAAGCCCAATGGATGGATAAAGGCACTTGAATTCTGGATTTCTTCTCCCTTCGTTCTTTTCTAAAGAACAACCGAAGGAAGATCCCCAGCAGGAGCCAGCTGTTATCACGGAATCTAGCAGCGCTCATTCCACGGATAACCCCCCTACGAAACTTGTCCGTTTCCTAGGATTCGTGAAGTTCAAGTACGCATAACGGAGTGATTTTCAAGCCACCTCGAAATGCGTTCCCAAGTCTCGAATAGTCAATTCGAGCATTTCCTCTTGTTCGCCTCGCAAAGACCTTCGAAACGAGATCTTTCGCGATGTTTCACTGTTAGTACTTTGCAAATTACGGAAGATGCAGTAGCACTGAAAAAGTGCGCTCCTGCAGGGAAAATCCAAAAATTTGGCTAAGTCTGGAAATGTAAGGGCGCTAAAATTTAGCACCCCTACATGAAGTGAAAGTTCCAAAAAATGCAAGAGCGCTAAATTTTAGCGCCATTACATTTTTTCTCGACACTTAAACTTTTTTTGAGCCTCTGGCACGTTTCTTCACAATTTCGCGTTTCTCGTCAATCGTGCCATTTTTCGTGCCTAAATTTATTGCACGACTTGAGTTAGGTTTTTAATTTTTGTTTTCACTTAAGTGAATGAATTCATCTTTCATTTTAGTTGTTCACTTTTTATTTTCCTCCTCTCTCCTCTTGCTGTGCGGGTTTCATTCAAACTACAAGTTCGCGTTTTGGAGATTTCGCCATTGTTTCAGCAAGATTTGCGTTTCGCCCTGGTAAGGTTTTCCATTTTGCTTTGTATTGTCATTTGTATATGATCTATTGTTCTACATTCGCGTTTTGATTTCTTCATTCACGTTTTTTATTTCATTCGTTTTTGTTCTCTCTATTCGCGTCCTCCTCCATTCGCGTTTTCCTACACGTTTATGCAATGGAACCTTCATTCATGGTTTTGAATACGTCTTTCTCCTCTGTGCGTGTTCATTTTGATGCTCATTCCTTCTTTTCTTTTCTATTCTCTAAACCCTACGCATTCGCGTCCTTTGCTAACCCAAATGCGTAGTGTTCTCCATTCCTACGTTTCTTTCTATTCACTTACCTTAGTCATTCGCGTTTCTACCCTTGTCTCCCATTCGCGTTTCTTCCTACCTTTCTTCTCTGCGCGCAATATCACTTGAGAATTTCTATCCACACGCCATGCTTGTGTTGAGGTATCTTTGTTAGAAGTTCTTCATTCGTTTTGGCAAACATTGGAAAGATTCACCATTGTGAAAAAGAATTCCTTTGACTTGAGAATGTAAATGTAATAGAATGGAGATGGTTTCGAATGACAGAAAGAAGTTGACCAAGCATCGACCTCTGCTAAAGCTCAAGCGCCTTCGCCATTCCTCATTGCATTTGCATCTTTAAAAATTACCAAACTTGCTAAAGCGCTGAATTTCCGCGCCATGACATTTTGAAGGTTCACCAAAAATACCTAACACTGTAAGATGTAAGGGCGCTAAAATTTAGCGCCCTTGCATCAAAGTCATCTTTCACAAAAAGCTAAAGCGCTAAAATTTCGCGCCATGACATTAGAAGAATGTCAGAAAATTGCCTAACACTAAAAAGTGTAAGGGCACTAAAATTTAGCGCCCTTACACCAAAAGCAATTTCTCAGAATGTAAGGGTGCTGAATTTTAGCGCCCTTACACTTTTTGCAGGCTTTTCCCAGACCTTTCCAAATGCACCCCATTTTTGACCAGTGCATCCCTGAGCTTCGTTTTTCCGCATTCGTGCATCGTTTTGTGTGCCTCACCATCCGCTCCATGCTTTTCCACCCTCGTGCTCGTTTCACGCTTTCCCATGTTTCCTAACAATTGGTGTTTGTTCTGGCTAGACGGATTGCAGTCTACTCTCAGAGATCGTCAAGTCAAAAGTGCTCAGTGTTCCAGTTTCTTTTGATGACTGCTACGAAGCCTCCTTCTTCGAAAGCAAAAAGCAAGATGAAGTACAAATATCAAGGCGTCTATCCGCCGACTATGGTGCTTTCGAAAGTTGAAGAAATAAAGGATACAGAAGTTGGCCATCAAGACTTGGTTGAATTTGCAAAGTTGACAGAGACAAAGCCTCTCCCTGATTCAATGAGGGCAATAGTGCACAGTAATCTCCACTTGGTGGCAATGTTCCCCACAGCTGCGCACAATACTGAGTTTGTTCTTCAAGTTGCGTCTCATTACATCCGAGAAAGCAGAAGTGTGATTGACTCTTCCGGGCATGAGATTCTAAGACTCGACCCCGATTTCTTTGACATCGTCTTCAAGGTTCCTCACATGGACAAATATATTGACATTTCTATATCAAAAGCACAGGAGATTTTCGATGCTGATCCTAATAAAGCCAAACAGTTGATAAATACTCAATGGATTAAAAAGCCTAGATCGTCTGTTTCCAGATGGCCGAAAGGACTCCTGAGAAGTGACTTCAAAGATGACGTCAAGGATATGATCACGTTTCTAAGCAGAGTGAAAGGTTTGCCAGAATCATCCACCTTTCACGATTGGATGTATGAGTACATCAGGATCATAAGGAGGTAGAAGGTGCATATTGACTGGGGTAAACAAATCAGTGATGAGTTGCATGAACAGTTGATCAACGCTCCTTCTACATTGAAGTTCTACATGACTTCTTACCTGGTGTACGCAGCAGCTGTGATGAGACAATTCCCAGGTCTATCTACAAAGGGGAATCGAATGATGGTGCCTGTGTACAGATATTTCTATCAGTTGGAGCTAAAGGAGAGCTTTCACCATTTCAGACGGGTCACTGATGCTTTCTTTGCGCCCTTACTCTTCAACTTTGATCCAGCTCTGGAAAGAAGAAGAGTGTCTGATGAGGCTTATAAGGTGGTAAGTAAAGATGGTATTTTTCTCCAATTCCAACGCTAATTTACTGAGAGTAGGTTGTTGGCTAATCGGGTTGTCCTTTACATGCTACTCACGCTATCCTCTTCTGATAAGTGCGGGTTCTCATGGAAACATGCGTGATACCGGAGCGTCGCGCGTAAAGAACTACAGCTAAATCAAGTAAGCGGATTCAAGTTCCAATCGACCATCGGCAGATATACTATCCGCATCGCATTAAAAAGGCTAAGTCCGGTTTGGCGCCGAGATGCGTATCATGACCATCAAAACCTACAGTATAGGTTTGATTTTGACTACCAGATGTCGAAAGAAGCGTAAGGTCACTCCAAACACAAAAATTTTGAAGATATCCGGGCAGATTGCGTAGAGATGCAGCAGTTATCTTTGAAATAAATGGACTATTATTAGTGATGACAGCCAACAAATCGTAGGATCTTGGTATCGCCGGACCTACCAGAGGATTTGAGGATCCCGTTTATATCATGAACGCTGTCTATGATGAGCAAGGCGTTGCTAAGAGGCCGTTGCCTACAATATAGTGGTCTAGGAAAGAGGTCACCAGCATGAGAGAAAGGCTGAGACCAATCCTAGCCAACACAGAAGAATGGTTACACAAACATGGTCATACAATGAAAAGTTTCAGGACAGACTCAGAAGGAGAAGAGTCCGAGGCAGAAGCTCGCCAACAGCAAGAACTCTGCGACAAAAACAAGTCAGCGGCCGTTCCCACTTCTTCGCGGAGAGGCCCTAGGATCAAGTTCCACCGTTGGCAAGAAAGATACCTGTGTCAGTTCAAGAGCCAGAGAAGTTTTAATCCTATCCATCTCGCTCAAAGGGTAAAAGCCCATCTCGTAGGAGATAGATTCCGGCAGCATGGGTTTCGCATGGACTAATCCATTGGGAAGATACATCTGCCAGGCGCGCATCTTATGCCAGAGGTTTCACAGCCATAAGAGTCTCCATGAAGATCAAGAAGGATCTCAAGGTGACTTCGGAAGGTGAGCCAGACCGAGAGACAAGAGGGTGATCAACAAACCCTGAAAGCATGATGAAGAAATAATCGCTTCCTCCTCGAACGTAGGTGAGGAAATCCACGTAACATCATCGCCTCGCGGATTTCAAACGCTCTCATAACTTGAGTTTAAGAACTCCTCCACCCCCTGTTCCCTCGTCACCTATTCCTACCACAAGCATTCCTGCAGCCGAGATATCACCTATCCCTGCAGCATCAACCCAGCTTGATACTCCTTCAGTGACAAGCATCCATACGGTTGATATACTGTCAAGCCCACCATCGTCCATTCCTAGCTTGTCTTCACCAACCTATGATATCACTTCTGAGAATGAATTCAATCGTTTCATGAATGAGTCAATGCGTGATCAGCTCAATGTGTCAACTACAGGGGCGATGATGACAAACACTTCTCCAATTGTCACGATACCAATGGTGAGTTCAGATGTGACAATAACTTCAGAGGTGGCAATGGCGACTGACTTGACAAGAACTGTGTTCACACTCTTTTCTTCCTCCTTGGCTAATATCATCTCGCGTCAAGCCGTGAAAGCAAATGGATTTCTCCAGAGGAGCTCGACCTTGAAGAGATAGTTCTTCCAAAGGCCAAAGGGAAGAAGGCAAAAGTATACTCGAGGCTGAATGTTGATAAGTCTGGCCATAAGTATGCTGAAATTGGCATACCACCGAATCAAGAAGGTGATGTCAATATGGAGGACTACACAATAACAAAGGTCCAGCTTGGCAAGGTTACCAACGAAAGTGCAAAAGCCGATGCGCAAGTCACTTTGGATATCTTGTGAAGGCCGGACAAAGTTGAGCAATCTCGTAACATGTACAAACAGAGGGCAGAGCATTATGCCACTGCTGTAAAGAGACTTGCCGGTTCTCCAAGCAATGCACAACCGCTGACAGTGGTAAGTATTGAAGACCCAGCTGTCAAGAAAGCTGAGAAATTCGCCTCCAAAGGCAGAGTGTTGTATGACTTTGTTGAAAAGATCATCGAACACGGATCTCAGATAATTTTGGCTGCGGATGAGAAAACCACCATGTTAGCCAAGCTCACCACAGAGCTTGACAAAGAAAAGGGCGTACTTTCCCAGGGGCGCAGAGACATGGAAAAATGCCTGTTGTCATGGTCGGAAATGAAACAGGTAAAGCTCAGCAAATTGGTGGAGGTTGGGGTAATTCCCGACAAAGAAAAGTTTGTAGAGGTAAGAGAATCATCAAACATCGTGATTCAAGTGGTCTAATTCCTCTCATTGAAGATCTTCACCAAGTACGTGAAGATGTCGACTTAATCGCAATGATACCTTTGGATAAAAGCATTAGAGAGTTGCCTCGTCAACTTCCTTTGAGGACACCTCGATTCCTACCGCCGCCAGAAATATCCCCTGATCTTCAAGGAAGCCATCACGAATTTGATCGACAGCTCAGACTTCTCAGAAGCTTCACTGAACATCATTTGTGATACAAGGCTCACATTGGACAACCTGAAGACGCATCTTGACAGGTGCAAAAAGGTTCACTCATCTGCCATGAGATCGATCACGAGAATTCACACCATTGTGGATTACACCGTTGGTCCAGATGAGAAGTTCGTGCAGGAGACTAGGAGGAAATTTGAAGACTTCCGCGCCCAATGCAAAGAGACGTGAAGCGCCCCCTATTCTCCAGGTTAGACATTTCCGGCATCCCATTATGCATCTTGTAAATATTTCTCGACATTTTCGAATGTCATTTTAAATTAGTTTCAAAGATGTAATATTTTCAAAACAAATTACACTTTGATTTGGTCAAAGTTAGGTGAGATTTCCTAAAATCGCTCCTAACTCTCCCTGATTTTCTCAATCTCTTTCCTTCTTTTGCTCATCCCTCTTTCTATATAATGTGAGGGATTTTCATTGTAATATTATCTTTTAGTCTATTGCAACGAAGTGCTGCCCTTTTGTAAGCAAACTTGTGAAACTTTGCGTTCATACTTTGTGAATGAGATTCAATCAATAAAGAAAAGGATTGCAAGCCAGACTTTGCGTTGGATTCAATACTTTTGTAAGTTGATTTGATTTGGTAGTGATTAGTTCGAGGAATCTGAAAGACTCTAAGTGGTTGATGTAAACTTTGTGTTACATCTATTATTTAGATTGCATTGTTATTTTTTGTTTATCATTGGTTGAGTGATCTATAAGACTTTGCGCTTATAATCATTTATACTCTTGCATGTTCTTGTTGGATAATCTATAAGACTTTGTGCTTATAATTATTCATTCTCTTGGATACTTTGTCGAAGGATCTACAAGACTTTGTGCTTGTAATCGTTCGTGCTATTAACACTTTTGTTGGATGATCTACAAGACTTTTTGCTTGTAATCGTTCATGCTGTTTGAAGAATTGTTGCGTCTAAGAAGACTTTGTGCTTCTAACGTAGCGAACGATACATCTACAGATCCAACATTGATAAAGCCACGGAACGACTTTGTGCCTTCGTGAGCTTTCCCTTTTTACTTTATTTTTGTTTGTTGTTAATTACTCCTGGTATCTCTACGCTTCGCTTTGACGAGATAGAGATATTGGCATTACTGCTGGTTGCTAGTTTTAAGTTATCAAGAATTCAAAACTTCCAACACGTGAAACATTGTAAACATCTCTGAAAAAAGAGAGAAGGATGAATGTAACACACCCCCCCACTCCGTGAATTTCGTGTACATTGTGTAATTACTTTTTTGTGATTTACTTTTGTTTCTCTTAGCAGTAAGAAGGGCGCCTCCCCTTTCCGAGAGGAGAGATTCATATCTCACATAGCTGTGGTTGAAGTCCAAGTTGTGTAATCTGTCGAAAGTTGATTACATAATTTTCACCCAACACGATCATACATAGATCACAAGTACAATGGTGATCATCTCATATGTACATCACAAGTGCAACCGTAACTGCCACATTTGCACATCACAAGTACACAATGATTGACTTATACGCATATCATATTTACATTAGTGACTGGCTCCATCATATATCACAAATACAGAGTGACAAGCTCCATCATACATCACATAAACACAGTGACGAGCTCCACCATACATCACATAAACACAATACCAATGGTTGAATAACACATGACAATGGCTAACACATGTCCATAATTCATCCCAGATAGAAAGAATATTGGTGCATTGTGTACTATATCGTGGGTCCTATCCTTTCCTCTGGTCTTTTGCACCATTGGACAAATGGGAAGAGGATTCAGTGCATTCCATACTACACCGTGGGTCCGTCTTTAACCCCACAAGGCTAGGTATATAGTCTGACAACTAGAAAGGGGATTCAATGCATCCCATACTACACCGCAAATCCATCCACCATCCCAAGGGTTTCCCCAAGTAGTGAACCTACCAAACCTGGTGGATTCCAACTTCAATCGTCTATAGGCCACTAGCGACAAGTCTATCCACCTAGGAAGAAGTAGCTCCTGACATATACCACCTTGTGACCTTAGTGGTATTGTCAACTATCTTCTTCACAATCCCGGGTAACACTGGCCTCAATCACTTTCGTGCCCTCAGTGACAACCAGTGAACCCCCTTGATACAATGGTTAACCCTAGATTACCGTTACCCACACAGATGGATCCCTACTCGTGCAATCGTTATCCCTACCCATGCAACTGTTATTGTATCTTAATTATAACTAGGGTAGCCTGCTACCTTCACCTCTATGAACCAGCTGAATGTTGACTAATCCCTAACAATAGCTCATACATCGATCATTGACACGGTCCAATGATTGTCTGTCACTGCTTAAATATCCTGGAGGTTCACATTTGGGCGAGTCATACATAACATGAAACACAATCACAATCAACATATATACAGACCTATACATAGAGACCTCTAGATATGAATCAGTTTTCACAACACATAAGGTCACATGGAACCAACACATGATGGACTTTTCCAAACTTAAACATATATTCAATTACCAATTATAAGTAGTTAAATCACATAGTTTATTCATTTACTATTCAAAACATATCATGCATTAAATACAAGTTATTAGATTCCTTTAACTCATTTCATTACCCATTTGATACCCATTTCAGCCTCAAATTGAAGCTTATGGAGGAGGAAAGGTCCAACCAATTAGGAACAACCCCAACCCTTGGAGTTAACCCCCCTAAACCCTCCCCCTACGAACTTGAAGTCACAGGGGCATCCTTCGCCCAAGGACCGCCTACATTCACATGTAGTTCTCCTTACAAGGTTCTCATAGGACCTACACACAGGTTTCCCATAATCAAGGTTTTGCTAACCCTTCCATTTAAGGGTATAGAGGTCTTAGATCAAACTCCACCCCTCTTATTTATAATCTAGTTTGCACATGCCAAATCTCTTATAGGTTCATCTCATTGACTTAGGGGCTAGGCTTATTACTTAATAAGAAATTATCTTTGGACCTACATGATTACATTGTGACCATTAACGTATAACTCTCCCTCTACTCAAACTTTCAAGAGTAATTTCCAATTCAACTCCTCATGTTAAGATAAGGGGTCAACAGATGAACTTTATAACATCTATATAGCTTTCAACTAAGAATGGAAAGCCATACTAAGATGGAAAGATATAATAGTCTTAAGGATATATGCCCAATCTCGAATAATTTCCCATCTTGAAAAGTTTACTAGTCACATATACCTCAACATAGGAGCATTCAACCCTTTGGAGTTTCCCTCAAAGAATGAATACTACATTTGTTAATTCTTAACATAGTCAAAATAAATGAGTCTAGTCAAATCACAACCACCAGATAGCAATCATAATATCTTCATATTACAAAAATATAGTGCAAGTCCCTTAGTTCATCTAGGAGTTCCCATGTTGGGGTTCTTATACTTAAGAGGTTTGTAGAAATCATGTAGGTGTACTCTACTCCTTCATAACTTGAATACCCCAAATATCACTTCCGAAATATGCTCATTATAGTGTTGCACTCTACCCTATTTACTCTTAGTTCATCATATGACTAATAATACTACATGAGAATATAGTCATGATGCCATTACAATCATCTACCATAAATCATTTTTAATATCATTATAATATACTCCACTTAAAACCCTCTAAGTTGGTGTCTCACTTAATCCAATTGGCTTAGTTGTAGTTATGAATTGGAAAACCAAAACTTGTGAAATCTATAAATTTAAGCATGGTTAAATGTTAGAGTTTCATTACAAGATAAATTCAGTTTAGGTTCCATACAATTTCTAAAATATTGTATCCTAAGAACATTGAAAGTGTTTTCAAAGAGCCTTAATCATAGAAGGAAGTAACATCAAATATTATTCACACAATATTAGCTATAGAGAGAATTAATCATAATTGAAATCATTCAAGAGAGAGTTTGGGCACATATTCTTTTTGCATGAGTTTTTTTTGCCAAAGGTTATGGTGGTATGAAGTGGCCCTTCCAAGTATAACATTGGACAAAAATCCTTTTTAATTATTCTTTGATGGCATCCATACTTTCTTCCCAACTTCCAATTTGAGTGTAGATAGGCAAGGTGTTGGTCTACCTATTATTTTTCTAAGCCCTTTTCAATAACCCATTTTGAAAAAATTCTACTACTATGGCGTTCATTGAGGCCACATTTCTTTAAGTCATTTTATCAAATATTTCATGTGTTTCGTCTAGGCTTCCAAATTTATGTACATATCATATAGGCATGGAGAGGAATTTATTTTATTACTTAACAGTTACCTAATATTCTCCGTTTGCATATTTTGGTTAAAACTTTCACCCTATTTTTTTCATAATCATAGTAGTATAGGATTCGTATTGGTGAAGACACAGTGTGTCCTAGTTGCATATTGTGTCAAGTATTCTTTAGACATTTTGTTCTTTGTTTCATGCTAACTTAAGAATGGACCTTCCTCAAGATTTTCACTAGAGCCCACCAATGTTGAGTCCATTTTCACTCATTGGGAACTATCTTTCTAGAGTGGTTTGACGTTATATTTGCAGAGAACTGATGTTATTTATTTTCCCATCAATGATTAAGATGATGATGATTCATTTTACTTTAGCTGTCTTATAGGTAAATACCAATTTTTTGATGCTTTCCTTTTAATAAATAGCTAACACTAGACTCGTTGAAAGCAAACAAGGTAAGGTAGAAACCACCACTTACAGATTTGAGTAAAATAACCTTGAAAAAGGCTCCTACAATTGTGCTCATCTCCCCATTCATTTGGGAGCCCTACTCGTAGCCTCCTAAGAGAATGCACAGACCTCCTTTAACCTTCCAGTTAAAGGATGGAGGTGACGGTATCCAATTAGCAGGTTACGTAGTGAAATTACTTCTTTATGCTGACGATCTTATTTTGATTTCAAAAACAGCTCATGGGTTAAGAGAACATTTGAAAGCTTTAGAACACTTCTGTCAGGAAGTGGGGATGCAAGTGAACACCACCAAAACCAAAATCATGATTTTCTCTTTGAATAGAAAAGAAAAACAGCATATCTTTCCTTTTGAAGGTAGTCCACTCGATATAGTGAAAGAATACAAGTATCTTGGGATTGATTTTCACCATAAGCTCAGCTGGGAGACCTGTCGCACGAAAAGGATACAGGGAGGGTGGAAAGCCTCTTTCCTGCTGCAAAACAGATGTAGGAAAGTTGAACTTTGGGATTGGAAAACCAAGAAAACTCTTTTTGGTTTACTTGTCACGCCAGTTGTACTTTATGGGTGTGAAGTGTGGGGAAGCAGTATGTCAAATTGCAGCTGGAGACAAATTGAAAGAATCCAAAAACACCTAATAACAAGCAATCTCAAAGTTAAGGCCACGGTCCCATATGAAATTCTTTTAGCTGAAGCGGGGGCTTTTCCCTTGGAGGCGTCGGCGATAACTCGGTTGATAAGTTATCTAAAGAAGATTGAAAACATGGACAACCACCGTTGGCCCAAAGCGGTTATGGAGGAGGTGCTAAACCGTAGAAAGAAAACTTGGATGAAGCAGAACAACAAGTGGCTGAACAAGTGGGACATCAAATTGCAGGAGTGTCCCAACACCAATAGTGAAATAAAAGATTATGTGAAGGAAAAATTTAGGACTGCCATGTGGTCAAATCAGATTGGGTGAAAAAAAGCGTACTACATCAAAGAGTTTAACCCGACAAAGGATCATGGTGAAAAAATGTATTTAGGGGCTGCTATTAAAGGGAAAGCGAGGGTGTTAATAGCACAGATGAGGACAGGATCACATCATCTTAGGTGCGAGACCGGTAGATGGAAGTCTCCTAAGGAAACGTGGGAAGAAAGAACCTGCATATTCTGCAATAAGGGGGTGGTTGAGACAGAGCGACACTTCCTCATGGAATGCATAGTTTATGAAGACATCCGTAAACAGTATGCAAATAGTTTGGGTATGGACGATATGTAGCAATTATTCGAGGAGGATAAGATCAACCAGACGGCCAGCCTTCTAGTCAAAATCAATAGTAGGAGATCTGATTTAGAAAAGAGCATGAAAGAAAATTAAGCTGTGTCTTGGTCCCATAGACTGTTTAGTCTCGTGGACGTCATTAAAATCTTTCATTCATTCATTCATTCATTCAGTCACCCTTTGCTTTCTCTCATCCCTGTATCACTTAGGCTTCGATGGATTTCTAAAGCCCGTTCAAAGCTCTCATTTTATTGCAAGTAGAGGAGATGCTAGCAATGGTTGTCAAATTTAGCTTTTCATCGGCTAGTGGCCTTTGCTCCAATGATTCTAAAGCTGTTCACAAATCCCTTTTGTGCGTATTCTGCAACCTCTACATTCCATGAGACCACGTTTCTTTGAGGGGTTTCGTCCAACCTGGATGTTCCTTCCCCTTTGCCTCCTTATGTTCGAGCCTCTTCACCACCTCTCACGCATTCCCAACTTCCCTTCTTGCATAATTTCTTCCTTGTTTTTCCACTCTGCTACATCCTTTCCTTTGCATTTCCTCCTTTCTTCACGCCTTACTTTTTTTTTACATTCTCTCCCACCCAGACTTGAATGAATAGATACGTGGAGGTCGTGGGGGTTTAATTATGCCTTGTTCCTTTTCTTTTCATGCAACCTACTGAATTGGGCCATCCAAAGACAAGGATGCCATGCTGGATTAATGGAACGACCCATCTTCTCTTCCTACGTCCTGACTTTGTGATGAATTTGTCTCCTATTTTCATGTGGAAATTAGACGAAAGGGGTGAGGATACCATGTATGCACGTGAACATTGGAGGAAACGGTTGGGGTGCCATTCCTCATTTAATGTGTCCCTTTTCAACACCATGCCTCCTATCCTCTCTTTCTTGCTAGTTCATGACCTTGGTGACTTCATTTGTTTTAAATTCAATTTTTATTTATTTAAGATCTCATCAAATAGGCCTATCGTGGGGATGTGACAGGATATAAATGACCAAGTGATACAAAACATTTTCTTAATACATTTCACATGATGTTCAAAAATCAAACACATGCTTGTGAATAAATTAGACTCGCGAACACAAGGAAGCTTGTGGACTGGAAAGTGACCAACTAGTCCAAATTACATATGTTGTGTATATCACACATGCAAAGCTATAATTGCATTATTGTATGTGGTTGATGTCATAGTTTGCAGACTCGGATTTGGAGAGTATTTGGCAAATAAAATAAAAAATTGACTCGGAAATTACTTCGAAAAAATTCAACAACACTCAACACCTTAAAAAACACTTAAATTTTTGAAAAATTAAATTTTATGCAAAATATAGCTACAAAAATAATCCAATGAGTTTGATGGGGGTTTGGGGGCAACGCCCCTTCATAGGGGTCGAGGGGCAACACCCCTTGTGGGGGAGTGGGGTTGAGGGGCAACACCCTTCACGGGATCCGGGGGCAGCCCAAGCCCAAACTAAGGCCTTTAAGGCCTTTGAAACCACACAAAAATTCATCCTGCACATCATTTTCACAATTTTATCAATTAAGGAAGAAATTAGGTATTTGACACATTTTTGTTAAAATTATTTTCTCTCCAACTGCTGTGTGAGGAAGCGTGAGGAGCGTTTATGCATTTATAGGAAAAAATCGTGAACTTTTTAACTATTTTTTCCACTTTTTTCTTCATTTTTTTTGTATTTTGCATTTTTTATGCATTTGGCGAGTATTTTTGTCAAACTCACCGAATTTCTAACGAACCCATTAGAAATTCAATGAGTTTGAATGGTGAGTTAACTTGCGAGTTACTCAGCCTAGTTCAAATATGGCGAGTACTTGTTGACTTAGAGAGTACTCGCCAAGTTTTCCAACAATGGTTGATGTCATGATGTGAATGAATAAATAATTTTTAACATCGACAAAACTAAAAATAGTCTATGGGATAGCCAACCTTGTCATTTTGGTCTTCTGCATTTCAATTCTTTTCCTATTCAAGGAAATGATGAGCATCCCCATCTTCTCAAATAGTCTCCTCATTGAATAAATTGTACCAAGAAGCAACTGTCATTATATTGGCATGTTTGTCCCTGATGTCCTTTAAGGCATCATCCCCCATAATAAAGTGTTTTTTTATTCCACTACTTGGTAGTGCAAAAAATACACACCCTTTCTTCCTATGCTTCTTTAGGTCTTTTCCACTATCCCATTTCACATCGGAGTTAATGAGAGTTGGTTTTTAGTTGAGCAATAAGAATCTTGGTTATATTTGCCATTATGTAAACTTTTTGTTGATGATCACACGTGGGGCTGAACTCCTCAAGATGATATTTGTTCTCTCCCTTTTACTTTACCCCATATATGCTTGTGAAACTTATCCAAAACAAAATCTTTTATCTTTTTGCTATTCGTGGGACAAGCATTCAAGTATATATTCCATTTGCTCATTCAATTGTTGTTTTGTTACATCCATGTCTTCTTTCTTTTGCTCATGGTGTCATTGAAAACAATCTTAGGTCATCTACTTCCATTTGTTCAATTCTTTTTAAATATCTTATGAGACGCACCATAGCAATTGCTTCAATAGGAGTTGCCCCCGTTTCACTCAACATAATCTCATAAGGAACTAAACCTTTTATTTTGAACTTGCCTACGATCGAGTGCTTTTGAACTTTCTCAATTTGTCTCCACTTTGAGTTTGAGGTGTTGTTAGCCCACAATTCACACCCATAGAGCATCATCAAAAGCACTAAAAGCCCAAAAAGAATCTGAATATTTTTCCAATCCCATAACTCTGTCTATCTACATCTATTTTGAAGAGCATATAAAGCTTTCCAACCTCCCAAAGGTCTCTTCTTTTTGTAGCCCTCCCAACTAAGCTTGTTGTTGAAGTCAATCCCGAGATATTTGTATTCTTCAAGGATGTTGCCTTCAAAGTATAACTTATGCTGGTTCTGCTTTTTGTTGTTGGAGAACATCATGATTTTGGTCTTGCCAATATTGACTTGCATCCCCACTACTCTACAAAAATGCTCAAGGGCATATAAATGTTCTTGCAACCTGTGAGTTGATTTAGCAATCAAAATAAGGTCATTTGCATATAAAAGAAGCTTTATCACAAACTCTCTTAAATGAACACCATCCCCCCCTTGCTAATCTAGCCATTCTTCAAGTTTGTCAATATATAAACTGAAGAGTGTAGGGGATAGGGGCACCCTTTCTTGACCTCAATGTCACTCCTAAAACTTTTTGAAATGCTTGCCGAAGTTTTGATTTTTGCCTTTAACTATAAGGCCTATGGACAGCTCCTTTTAACTACATAGAAATCCCAAGTTCTTCCATTCTACACCATAGCTTATCCTTGGGGACCATGTCAAAAGCCTTTCTGAAGTCAACAAAACAACAAAAAACATCTTCCCTCTCTCCCCAACTTTTTCAATGATGTGCCTCAACATGATTGAATGAATGAATGAATGTTTTTAATCACGTCCACGAGGCCAAGCAGCCTATGGGACCCACAGATAGCCAGCGAAGAGGCGTGAACCCTAGAAAATGCAAAAACCTATGTTTCTTTTTCTTTTTGCATCTTGGATCTTCTGTTGAGTATCTCGACCAGAAAATCTGCAAACCCTATTATCTTCTCTTCTTCAAACAAATCACCCAAGTTGTTCCCTTTTAATGTCTCAATATAATTGATTTGAATGTCCTTGTAAGCCGAACATTCCCTGATGTAGTGCCATTCTGTCTCAACCACTTCTTGAGTGCAATATCTACACCTTCTATCTGCCCACCCCTCTTTAGGTATCATCCACCTTCCGGTCTCACATCTAAGTCGGTGCGAACTTGTTCTAATATGAGCTATCAACATTTTTGCTTTCCATTTTATTTCCATTCTGATGTAGGTCTTTT
This sequence comes from Sequoia sempervirens, assembly GCA_007258455.2. Lineage (NCBI taxonomy): Eukaryota > Viridiplantae > Streptophyta > Pinopsida > Cupressales > Cupressaceae > Sequoia > Sequoia sempervirens. The sequence continues at coordinate 32,592 of VDFB02260977.1, read as the reverse complement.
GTGTAGGGTTAAAATGTTTGACATAGTATTCCTTCTTCCTCCCAAGTGGCCCTTTCCACATGCTTTCTTTGAACTTTCCTTGACAATACCTTTTTATTTCCCTATTGACATTTGGACACTCACTTATGCTAATACCCCACTTGCTCATCCATTTGATATTTGTTTCATCCACGTGCTCTTTCTTCTATCTAATTTTTCATTTGCTGCCATTTTTGGCCAGCGATGAGTCTCCATGTTATCTAGTCTTCTTAGATAGCTTAGCAACTGAAACATAGCAGACGCTTCAACAGGGAAAGCCCCGGCCTCAGCTAGAACAATCTCGTAAGGGACAGTAGATTTAATCCTGAAACTATGTGTGATTAAATGTTTTTGTAATCTCTCTATCTGTCTCCACTTTTTTGTTGAGGTGTTGCTACCCCAAACTTCACATCCATATAGCACCACTGGAACAACTAAAAGCCCAAAAAGAGTTTTCTTTGTCTTCCAATCCCATAACTCGGCCCTTCTACATCTATTTTGCAATGAGTGTAAAGCTTTCCATCCCCCTTGTATCCTCTTTGCTCTACACGTTTCCCAGCTGAGTTTGTTGTGGAAATCAAGGCCAAGATACTTATATTCATTGACCACCTGCAAAGGGCTGCCTTCAAAAACAAATTCCCTATGAACCTTCTTTCTCTTCAAGGTAAAGATCATGACCTTAGTTTTGGTAGTGTTCACTTGCATCCCCACCTGATGACAAAAGAGCTCTAGCGCTTTTAAGTGTTCCTTCAAATCTTGTGTTGTTTTTGCCATTAAGACAAGATCATCCACATATAAAAGCAACTTTATAACACAATTGGTCAAGTAGACCCCACCCCCACCAAACTTATCGATCCACTCCTCTAATTTGTCAATGTATATCCCAAATAATGTAGGGGATAAAGGGCATCCCTGCTTGACCCCGATATCACTTCCAAAACATTCTGAAAATCCTTGTTTGGTTCAAATTTTGGCCCAAACCTGTTCATACAGCCTATGGACAGCCGCTCTATAGTGTATTGGAATTTCCAATTCTTCCATCCTACTCCATAATTTGCTCCTAGGAACCGTATCAAAGGCTTTCCTAAAGTCAACAAAGCAGCAAAAAACCTCCTCTCCTTGTTTATCCCAAACCTTCTCGATCAAGTGTCTAAGAGTCATGCAATGATCAATAGTAGAATGTTTTGGCCTGAACCCCGCTTGCCCTTTTGCGCACTTTCCCTCCTTTTCCGCCCAAACACTGATCCACTTTTCTATCATGCTCCCAAAAAGTTTACCAAAAAGAGGGTTGATCATTATAGTGCAGTAATTTGAAGGGTTGTTGATGTCACCACCTTTGAGCAGGGGGATGACAACACTAATCGTCCAATTTGCAGGAAACCCTATAGAGTGTGTAGGCCTAAAACCTACTTGACCTTTTGCTCGCGTTTCTTTTTCTTCTGCCCGTGATAAGGAAAAAATGCACTCTACCTACCTTACATCAAGTAAATTCAGGGAAACCCAAAGATGCATGACCTGCCCTTTTTCATGTGTCTCCATACTAGGGATGCTTTGGGGGATGTGGGGACATTTCGGAAACATCGCTGTTGTTCCCTAGACTCCCAATGTGCATGCAAAATGTCTCCTATGTGTCAGAAAACGACAAGGGGTGGCCATGAAAGTGAGATTTTTTTGTCTCCTATACAAAAGAAGAGTTGAAGTTTTGTTTGCTTGAAATCAACAACATAGAGGGGCATACTTTCCAAAATGCCATGGCCGCTTAAGAAAGACTTCTCTCGGGAACAGTTGTGTTGCAAAATGAGGGTGAAAAAAACAGTCGCAGGAACAACCACTTTGCAAAATTAGGGTGAAAAAACAGTCGTGATTTACAGAAAATAAAATAGTGAGGAAATCCAATTAGATTTCTACTTTAAAATGCGGGCAGGCAAGGACACACACACAGTTTCTAGTTCTTTTGCAGTGAGCACATGATTTTCATTGCTACATACCAGTAGAGCATGCATTTTTCAAATTAAACTACATTAGCTATTGTTAATTTTATTTTATATATATATATATATATAGTATTTATTTTAAATTTTAAATATTTAATATTAATTTTTTGAAGTTTCTATAATTATGTAAATCTATTGTTAATTTGTATGTATGGCTCATGTGAATTCTGAATTCAGTTCTCATATTTTATAATATGGATATATAATGAATATGGTAAATGCCTTGATAGTTAGAATATTTTTATATTTTTAAATATTTTATATTTCTAATTTTTTTAATTGTCTCCCCTACCATCCCTTAGAAAAAAGCTTTCCTGTTCCCTGCCACCCTAGAAATAAGTCCCCTATTTATTGATATACCCATCCTAAAAACTTAGTAGAACACATTGTTAGCTTCAATTACTTTCTGCTAATTTTGGAGAAAAGATACGCAGTACATTCAATCCCCAAATCATTACACTAAATCATATTTCTTCAAAGTTAGATTACATGCTTGCTATCAGCAAATATCAGTAAGTTTCAAAAATTATTTTACCATACAAAAATCAAAGCCAATGCTTTTTCTTTCCACAATTACTCCACATGTTATTGCAAGTTTGGCTCCACCACCTGCCATGCATACGACATGAAAATATTTAAAACTTGTCAAAGGTCCTCATTAATGAAAGAAAAAAAAAGCCAAAGGAAAACTTACAGAGTTCATCTGTAGGAGCTTCTCTGCTTGATCAGGGAAAATAGTTATGAAAAGAAATGCAACTGCAAAACATGAGTATCAAGGAATGCAAGTTAATCCTTTTCTCCAAATAAACTAAGCACCATCTAAGTGATATTTCACAAATGGCTCCAAATAAATATATATATATATATATATATTTAACTGCAAAATATATCATCATAGCAAATTGAGAAAAGCATATAAATATAGAAGCCAGCAGACCTTAAAAGTATCCGTGTCCTTAGAACAAAGAACATATGCGGCAAAAGATAATCTAACTTAACCACATGGAAAATAAGAAAGGAGAATCAAGTAACAAATGTTAATATTAAGTTATCAAGAGATAGAAACTACTGATGCCAACCTTATAAAGTCGAAATCAAATGATTTTACAGAAAAATTGCTCAAGCTGTATAATCTAGTCCATTATTAAAAAGGAGATTCATCATTACCAGTTCAAAGAAGCATGCAATTGTTGGCAGCGGTTTCATACTCACTTGACTGTTCTCATTGGCAATACAGTACTCTTGAGTTATTAAAACTTTACCATATTTTTATCAGATCAGATTTAGACTGGATGCATTCAGCAAGGTGTCATTTTGACACTTGCCTAGCAAGTTGGAAGCTCCATTGAATTGCCATTCAGGTACACAACTTGGTCGGGTCTTTTTGCTTCATCTAGCATTCAATCTTTTGACATCTAGCGATGACATATAGAAATGCCACATTGGCATACTTGCTTCAATGGTTCATTCACAACGACGAGGAAGTTTGGGTGGGCCACTTCTTATTTTATCTTTTTTGTGTAAGGCACTAATGGATTAAGCTTTCGAAACTTTTCAGGCACAGGCTACACCCACGAATGCCTTACATTTTCTTTTGTTTGTTTTCTAAATCTCACTGACAGGATTAAGAAGTCATGGTCCCAAACTAAATTTAATTTAGCAAGCGGTTTCTGGAATAAACTCTGAGAAATTTTAGATCTTGAATTCAAACTTGAAAAGTGATATTTTTATTAAAGGGTGGGGGGTGCACAAGCAGCCAGTTAATCATATGGGTTACTAGGTTTCAATAAAGAAGCTTGAGTGTCACGGAAAGGTCTAGTTATGTAGAAGAACAAATTCAAAAGGGTGTACCTTCTTCATACTGTCTATACTATCAAGTTTGTTTTGATCTTGCTCGTTTTTTAACTCAAGGTTTGAATTTGTAATCAATTTTGATGATTTGGCCATTAAGGAGAAAATTGTGTTCAAAGACTTGAAGAGCATAGTACTGCTAATAACGAGTGAGATTAAAGAATGGTAAGTGTGGAACAAATTATCATAAAAATTGATAATTAATTAAGTTAAGCAAAGCAAAGGATGAGGATCAATGCAAATTATGCAGAGAAAGAAAGTAGTAAGCAAATTGTGCAAAGAAATTAAAAGGTCTCAAGAGGAAAAGAAATGATGCACATTATAATGAACTTGAAGAGAGGGAAGAATTAAAAGAACTAAAGAGAATTAAAGAGTCTCAAACAAATATAAATTTAAAATAACAAAACCAAGAGTTTGAAGAGCTTAAAAAACAATACAGTAACAAAAATTAAGTTTTAAAACTTGAATTATGTATTCATTTAAAAAGGTAAAAAGATTTTACTGGGTAGAAAAAATATTGAAAATCCTTGGTGAACAAAAAGAATCTTACAAAAGAGATTTGACAAAGAAAGATGATGAGATATCCTTCAATGATGACATTAAAAAACTAGAGGAATACATATCAAAATTTCATAGAAGATAGCAAAAAAATTGAGACAATTTAGAGAGGTGATCTCTAAAGACAACCAGATTACAAGGTTAAGGAATCACAAATATGTCAAGAAAGGTGTCTCAACCTTGCATCTTAATATGAAAAACACAAAAAAGCAATTGTTGGGCTATAGAGGTCAATTCTGTACTTGAACATATATTGAAAAAGGCCTTAACCAGAGCAAGTTGGTTACAACATGGAGCTCTCTAAGTCCTCCAATATTTTTTTTAAAATCCCTTTCCCCAGATCAAAAGGTATGGCCCAGAAATTAGAACCCCCACATCAGAAATGTAAGAGCATCTACAATGCATAAATGATTTGTAAAAGGGAGTTACACTTGTTGACCAACTTATGATACATTTAGTGACACCTCATAAGGCATCTTTGAATGGAGATAATGGAGCCAAATTAGAGCACCTACGTTGTTGAATGGATTATAATAAGCTTCTAACAAGTGTAAAGAATATGCTACTTTTAGCCTATGGACTCATCTTGAAATTTGGGTGTTGCATTTTTCCTAGAGACTTGGGCACTAAATTTTGGGTGGTTCTAGCTCATGGTTTCTTAATTACCATTTGATAGATTTATCTGCTGCTTCTCCTATTTATTGGGTACTTAAGATGGAGGTTTCATAGTTCAATTTTACAAGTATTGTTAGGCTACTAGAATATCTCCAAATCTGTAAGTTGATACAATCTCATGTGAAGGATTGAGCCTGAATTTGTATTGTAGCCCTTTGTGTTGCTAATAATACAATTAGTTCGAAATTTGGAAGCTTCTTGGAAGGGTTTTCCCAAGGTATATGCTTTGTTATAGTTGTATGTTCATTCTTTCTACGTTTAAAATTTAATATCTTTTCTATTTACAACTCTCCTATTAGATTAGTCATCTAAGTTTTATCTACCTTCCTTTCATTTGATATTAGAGCCTAATCATCAGGGTTATTGGGTGTTAAGGTTACAATTTGTTCAAACTAATATTTGTTTGAGAGAGAGCTTTGTGTCGAGCAAATCTTACTTGTAGAGAAAATTGCGAGAATATCTCATGTGGGATGGAAAAACTCAATGGCACAAACTTCGAGCTATGGAAGCTCAAAATGGAGGATTTGTTGGTGGATTGGGATCTAGGGGTCTAGTCACTAGAAGCAAACCTGGTGTCGTGCAACAAGCAAATTGGAATGCTGGACAAAAAAATGAGAAGCTTCATTTGGCTCTATTTGGAAAATTTAGTGCTCCTAAATGTTTCAGGAGAAGCCACCTCGAGCGCTTTGTGGTCAAATTTTGGAAAACTCTGTTAAGCCAAATCTATGGTGAATATATCTTTTATGTATAAGTTGTATTAATTGAAGATGGGTGATGGTGACTCTATTCCTAAACACCTAAATGAGTTCAACATTGTGGTTACCCAGTTGAAGTCCATTGATGTGCAGATGGAGGACAAGGAACAAAGTATCACACTTCTACGTTCTTTGCCCAATTCATGGGACAACCTGGTTATAGCCATTTGAAGCATCACCATTATGTTGACACTTGAAGAGGTCGTGGGTGCTCTTCTTCAAGAGGAGATGAGAAGGAAAACTTAAGACTCCATTAAAAATGTCATGGTTGTTCATGGCAGATCAAAGGAAAAAGGAAAGAAAAAGGATAAGAAGCAAGAGAAAGGAAGGATTGTCTCATGGGATATCTAAGTTCCCTAACAAATCCAAGGTGAAATATTGGAACTATGGTAAGAAAGGTCACATTCAAAAGGACAACAAAGAAAAGAATGGATTGAACGATAATGTAAATACAAAGAATTCTCAAGATGACTCTAATGCTTTTGTTGCAGCCCTAGCTACACATGCAAGGATGCATGGATAGTCAATTCTAGTGTTTCTTTTCACAACTCTGCACAGGGAATGGTTTTATAAGTACAAGAGGATTGATGATGAAAAGATCTACCTAGGTGACAATATATTCCCCAATATTGTTAGTCGGGGCCAAGTTATTATCCATTACAATGATGGCGGGATAAAAGGCCTCTCTCGAGTTCTGCACATCCCAAGCTTGGCATGAAACCTATTGTTTGTAAGCAAAACGACCAATGTGGGGATGCAAGTGGTTTCCAACTAAGAAGGGTGTAGACAATTCATGGTGTTATGGTGCTTGTCAGGGGAGTTCATTCTGAAATTCTTCTCCACCTTGATGCAAGCACATATCTAGTGTAATAGTTTTGTTGTACCTGTAGTTAAATTATCTTCAACTTCTTCACCTTTGTCTCTAGAACATACGACAAAGAAATCTATTTTTGGATCTTCTAGACACATTGTATAGGTTCCTAAGCTTGCTTTTACCTCTGAGAGCAAGAAGATTCCCACTATGAAGACCATGCTATGGCATGAGCATATAGACCACATTAGTGAGAAAGTCCAAAGGGCCTTGAAAAATAAAAACCTTGTTGAGGGGTTAATTATTTGCAATCTAGATTTTGATTTACGTGAATATTGCATATGTGGGAAACAAATCGTGTTCAATTTTATTCAAGATCTTCCAAATTTAATAGTGTTTTAGATTTGATCCATCGTGATGTACCTTCACTTGAAAAATCTTTGTATTATGTTACTTTCATTGCTGACTTTGACAAGAAAAAAATTGTCTATTTTCTAAAGTGAATGTCCAAGGTCTACTATCAATTCAAAGAGTTTAAGGCTTTTGTGTAGAACCAAATGGATAGAAAGATCAAGATATTGAGAATGAACAATCATGGAGGGTATCGTTTGGGGGAGTTTGATGCATTTTATAAGCTAAAAGGAATCATGTGACATGAGACAACTTCATACACCACTCAATAGAACAGAGTTGTAGATAAAATGCACATGATGTTGATGGAGGGCTAGAAGTATGCTTGGTGGTATTGATTTAGATCAAACGTTTGGGCACAAGCAATTAGCACTAAATTTTACCTAATTAATAGGTCTCCTACATTGGTGCTTGTTGACAAAAGCCCACAAGAGGTTTGGATGGGAAAAAATCCCTCTTCAACATATCCATGTGTTTGGTTGCAAGGAATATGTTCACATGCCCAAATAAAGAGATCTAAGTTGGATTAGAAAGCTGCTAAGTGTACCTTTATTGGCTACAATAAATGTGTGAAATGATACAGGATCTAGAATCTTGTAACTAGAAATACCATGCATGGTTAGAATGTAAGCTTCAAGGAGATCCAATCTAGTTCCACAATTGAGCAACCAAAGGATGATGCTAAGTCAAATGTGCAACTATAGCCAAAGATCGAGAAGGCTGCATTAGATGATGAACTAGAATTTCAAGATGGACCAGATGAGGAGGATAGTAATGAGTGCTCTTTGAGCTCCATTGAGGAAGAACCTCCACTTCAACCTTTAAGGAGGTCCACTCTGCAAAGATGACAACTAGAAAGGTATATCCCACCTGATTTTAGATGAATGTCTGCTTTGAGTGCTAACACTAATGAACCTAAAACTATGAAGGAGGCAATGTAAATGAATTGCAATGAATCTTGGAAGTTGACCATGGAAAAGGAAACAAATACATTGAAAAAAAATATATGGGATTTGTTTTAGTTGCTTGAGGGTAGAAAACCTATTTGATGCAAATAGGTTTTCAAGAAGGAATTTAGTTCAAATGATAATGTTGAAAAGTACAAAGCATAGTTGGTTGCAAAAGGATATTCCTAGGTTGAAATATTTGATTTTGGCGAGTTATTTATTTTGTTGCTTCATTGATATGCATTAGATTATTTTTATCTTGTATTGCTGCATTTGCCATTGAGGTTGAGCAAACCGATGGGAAGACAACTTACCTACATGATGACTTGGACGAAGAAATCTATTTGTCACAGCCAACACACTACATTGAAAAGGGTAAGGAAAGGTTGGTTTGTTGGTTGAAGAAATCACTTTATGATCTCAAACAACCTCCTATAATGTAATACCAAAAGTTTGACTTATATTTTGGAGTTAGGATCTAACAAGTCTAAATCTGATCATTGTTTTATTACAAACTGATGATTATCAATTTATTATATCACTTTGTATATTGATGACATGTTATTTGGTAATGATAAAAGTATGTTTAGGGACTTGAAATCTCAGCTTTCATCATAGTTTGAAATGAAAGACTTAGAAGTTGCTATGTTTATCTTAGGGGTAGAGATTAGACAGGATGGAGCTAACTGAAAACTTGGGTTGAGTCAAAGGAAGTAGGTTGACTCAGTTTTGCTACGTTTCAATATGAACAAAGCTTTCTATTGAGCATTTTCCTTTGACATTTATAAAGATGGAGAACATGAGCATTGTACCCTATGCTAGTGCAATTGAGAGCCTTATTTATGCTATTGTTTGCACAAAACCAAACATTGCCCAAGCAATGGAAGTCTTGAGTTGTTCTATGGCTAATCTTGGATAGGATCATTGGACAACAATGAAGAGGGTATTTAGATATTTACAAGGTACTTTAGAGTACTCCATATGTTATCAAGGAGGTAAGACCTCACAAGATCTACAACGATCATTGAATATTCAAGGTTATGTGAATTCAAATTGGGTAGAGGATGTTCATGGTAGAAGGTCTTGTTGTGACCTTTTCACACATCGCCCCATTGCAAATGGGGACCCTTTGTTTTTTGCTTTTTGGGTTTTTTTCCTTGGCGTCACAACTACTAATTATCATGTTTCTTTTACAATGAGGAGTTAAAGTTTTGAAGGGTCACCCGAGCCAAGTAGAGAATTTGAGCCCGAATCAGTGCACAAACATCATCAAAATGCTTAGAAGGTCTGGAGGACGAGGATCACCTATCCATTGAGTAAATTCTGACAACTACTTTTTAGGGATTTTCACTCTGGCCCCTATATTTTAGGGACTTTATTTTTGGCACTTTTAGCCTATTTTGGACTTCCTATTTTTTAGGGATTTATTTTTGGAAAGTTTCTATTTAGGGAAGGTTTCTATTTTTGGAAAGTGTCGGGGTCAGGGTTTCAACATTGTCATCTTTAGAAGACCCCCGAAAGTGGAAATAAGAAATTTCAGATGAACCAGATTAAGGCCAGAAAATTGCCTTAGTGTTGGTCATGGCATGAACTTGTGACAAGTCCGCCCAAGCTGGACTAGAGAAGATGGCTTAAGACCTTGCCAAGTCCGCCCACCAAGGATGAATCATGGCACAAGTATGGGTAAAGTCCGCCCAAGCTTGAACAAGACATGGCATGAACATTGGGGAAGTCTGCCATAGGAAGATGAGGAAATGGCATAACACTTAGCAAAGTCTTCCCTTGGAGATGTCCCAACACCAGGCTAAGTCCGCCAAGAGAAGTTTGAGATGGCTTAAGACCTTGCCAAGTCCGCCCCATGAGGAATATGTTATGGCTTGATCCTAGAGAAAGCCTGCCCCATCCACAAGGAATTAGATTAAGCCAAGTCCACCTAGCACATGTGAAATGGAAAGAAATTCTCCAAGTCTGTCCTTGCATATGGAAAAGAAAACAAAGGAAGTCCACCATGACACCAGGTAGAAAACGTCAAGCACTTAGCAAAGTCCGCCAAGAGTCTGGCAAGGCAGAGAGAAAGTCTGCCCATGAGAAGGAAAATGAAAATGTCAAAGGCATCACAAGGTCTGCTCCACCTTGGCAAAGAACTAGGAAAGTCCGCTTAGCCAAGGAAATTTGAAAATTTGGCTAAGTAAAAAAAAAAAGGTTGGAAAAACTCAAGTGTGAAGTCCAACCTCCCTCATCAAAGCAACGTCCAAGGACCAAGAAAGTTTGATTTTCCCTAATCAATGCATGTCCAAAGGAGAAGAAAATTCGACTTGATTAGAAGAAGGCATGTCCAAAGCAGCTTGAAGTTTGACTTAGGCCAAGAAAGAAAATGTCCAAGCTCAAGTAAAGTCTGTCCAAGGAGAAAACTCAGAAAATTGGCTTAAGTGTTGGTACCTTGAGGAGGGAAATTTAGAAAATTGGCCAAGTGTTGGAAAGAAAATAAGAGGAATGAAGAGGAAAATAAAGAGGAAGTGAATAAAATCCTTGTCCAAGGATGGAATTTGTCCTACATAGCACAAGCCAAATTCAAAATTGAAGACAAATCCACAGGAAAAGTTCATCTGAAACCTTGGCTAAATGTTGAATGGTCCATATGAAGGTATTACAAAATGAAATTGAATAGCCAAATTTGGCTAAGTATGGGAAATTCTTCACAGAGAAAGTTCCAGTTTCCTTCATTGTGGCGATAGAACAAAGGAATTCTTCTCCAAATTCAAGGTACTTGAAAGAAGCAATTGGGACAACTTCTTTAAGGATTTCATCTCCTGAAGAATTAAAGACAAGCTTCCAATCAGAATCAAATGGGGACAAGAAAAGTATTCCAAACAAATTTCTATTTGAGATCAAAGCTAGGAAGAAACAAGCACCAAGGACAGAGTCATCGGCAAAGAAAAAATATTCTAAGGAAAGCACATGGAACAGGACCAAAGTGACCAAGGAGGACATCCAACCTGCTGAAGTGGCACCTCGACCAATCAAATTGTTCCAAGTCAACACGTCCAGATTCAATGAACCTGACACTCCACCATGCAACAACTTTCTATTTTATTGTTGGTTCATATTTAGCAAAAGGACAAGTGTTCCTAAATGTAATTTTCTTATTGGTCGAGAGGTGGTTGGTTGTGACAAACCCTAATTAGGGTTTATTTTTTAATCTTGACCATTGATTCTAAATTAATCTTGGCCATTGCATTGTAATTTGGGAGCCTATAAATTGAGCTCACCCCCTCATTTGTAAAGCATGGGAGCATGTTGCATATGACTGCCAAAGTAATAAGTAATGCATGCATTGTTCTGATGGTGCTTACTTCTCTTATTTTGGAGTTGGCATGGTTCTTATCCCTCATCATAGTTTAGATTTTATTTCATGTATGTTAGATGAATGCAAGATCTGATAAGTATTGATTTATGGTGAAACTTCTGCTCATACTTTCTTTGAATGGATGATTTTCGTTCAATGCGTAAAGTTAGCCTGAGCTTACTTTGTGGATGCTTAACTTTTGTCTGGATAAATATTGTTCGATTTGATGGTATATATTCATGACATGAAAATCATAAGCACACTCCCTTGAAGATTGCATCCACTTTGTGTAGTTGTCGTTGAGCGTGGCGAAGCAAAGTGTGGTTTTGGTTTCACCAAGTCAATACCGTCTCTTGAATTCTTAGGAAGTAGATTAGAACTTCTAAACCCTTTTCTCCTTTTTCAATTTGTTTGAAAGACCCAAACAATAGAGCTTCATTGTCTAGACCTTCATTCTGAATTGAACAAGCCTAACATAAGTCCCTTTGTATTACCAGCATATCACAATGACCATTGAGCTTATCCACACGTCAAGACCTGACATAAGGAACCTTGGAATCGCCATATGATCTTCTTGCAATCTTAGCATATGCGGTGGTTTTTCAAGAGAGGATAGGATGTCTTTGGGCATTTTATTCTGATGTTTGGTGTGTCATAAAACACACATCAACAGGTCTACCAGTGGCTATGTCTTTATCTTATTTGGTGGTGTAGTGAATTTGATGAGTGTTGGCAAGATATAGAAGATTGTGAGGCACCACAAATGTAATTTGGGTCACTTATAGACCCACATATCCATTATATACCACTTAAATAGCTCTAAAACACCTCTAATATGCCTAAATGAGCTATAAAAGTGTAAAATATCATAAAGGAAAAAGCAAATTCGTGAGAATAAGATAATTAAGTGTTATTATGAAAGGATATGATGGAAAGACATTACAAAAGGGCATTAAGAGGCTATATAAAAAAGGGAAAAGTGGGAGATAAGAGAATGAATCATATGAATTAAATATATGTGAGAATAAGGAAGATGATAAGTAAGAGTAAAACATGAGGAATTAATTATAAGACATGTATGAAACATTAAAATATATATTGATATATGATTTTATGGGTGTATATCTATGAACATATAATTTATTATAATTTGGTTTATATTTATTACATATCTAAGTTTTCCCTTTTATTGCATCACACCAAGGTTTACTACATATTGTAGAATATTAAACCTTGGACTTCGGTCAAGGCTTTTTGTCAACATTTGTTTCCATTGTGGGACCTCAATTGTTGTTGCATAAGGAAGATCGTACCAAAGAAAGAAATTAGTGTTAAAAATTTGGATTTTGTTTTAAAAGAAAAACTTATACATGGTGAAGATATTTATTATGAAGAGGTGTTGTAATACACAATAAGCACTAGACCTTAGGGAACAAGGCACTAAAGTAATGGCATAGAGAAGGGAGGAGATCCAAAAAGATTGCTAAAACAAATTTAGGGGCAATGTTTGGGAGTAAAATGAATAAGGGATGCAGAATGAATAAAGTAGTAGAAATAATGAGATAGAGAGAATAAATTAGATGAAGGAAAAAAAAGGAATGAGGTAATTAGCAAAAATGTTGGGAGATCACCAATTGGTAGAATCATTGAGGCCATAGTACAAAGGCCCATAGAAGATGAATATATGTTTGAGGATTGACTTAGAAAGTGCCAGGAGGGTTGCAGTTGAAAAAGATATGGAGGAAAAGTTAAGAGCATGCCAAAAGGGTTGTGGCTAAATAAAGTCATAGAAAAGGAAAGGTCCTTGGAATTGATGGATCATGAGGGAACTATAAAGAAACCCTAAGGAGAGGTAAAACCTTATATATTAAAGAGACGAGTTTGTGAAATGAAAGTGGAAAGAGAAATAGAAATAAGATGAAATAAAGGGAAAAGTAGCAATATAGTAAATAAATATTAGAAGAGATAAAAAATATTAAGGCACTTTGGATTAGTAGAATTCCAAAGTTGCAAATGCATGGTCAAAAAAGGAAAGCAATAAAGGAACCTAAACAAAGTATAAAAAAACCTAAGAGGAAGCTACATATTGTTGAATACTATGAGGATGAAATTTCATATGAGGAACTTCCAAAAAGAGTTGGAAAGCAAGGTAGAAAAAGAGCAAAAGAATGTGAAGGAAGAGGAAAAATGAGAACAACCACTGGAAATGGTTGCACTATTGCCCATGGCTATCCATAATTTGTACATAATGAACTAATAAAGTTTGAAGGAGTAGAATAAAATTCACCACCATAAAAGTAAGAGAGAAGGAAGAAGAAAGGTTCTAGATTAATAAATATATAAACCATCGAAGAATAAGACAATACCAACTAAGTTCTATGGAGAAAACAAAATTAAAGAAGAATATACCTAAAAGGAGAATGCCATTACCATTAAGTTCTATTGAAGAAATGAAGATTAATGAGAAGATGCTTATAATGACAAAGCCACGTCAATTGAAAATCATTGAAGTAAGGAAAAATATGCCTGCAAAGACAAGACCACATCAACTGAGATTCATAGAGAAGATCAAGGTAAAGATAAATATACTTCCTTTAATTTGGAAGTAGAATAGGTAGTTGAATAAAGGGGTTTCATAGAATATAATCCCATAAGTAAAGAATAAGGGAAAAGACTCAAATAAAATGGAAACATGACACAAAAACAAAGAGGCATACTACAAATTTTCACTCACATAAATGAAGAACCATGGCAAGAAAGGAAATCGAAGGTTATGAGTGATTTCACTAGGTTGTCTTGAGGACAAGACAATGTTCAAGACTAGGGAGAATGTTGGAAAGATATAGAAGGTTGTGAGGCACCACACATGTGATTTGGGTCACTTATAGACCCATATATTCATTAAATACCACTTAAATAGCCCTAAAACACCTCTAATATTCCTAAATAAGCTATAGAAGTGTAAAATATCATAAAGGAAAAGGTGAATTCATGAAAATAAGATAATTAAGTGTTATTATTAAAGGATATGATGGAAAGACATTATGAAAATGCATTAAGAGGCTATATAAAGAAGGGGAAAATGGGAGATAAGAGAATGAATCATATGAGAATAAGGAAGATGATAAGTGAGAGTAAAGCATGAAGAATTAATTATAAGACATGTATAAGCCATTAAAGTATATTAATATATGATTTTATGGATGTATATATATATGAATGTATACAATTTATTATAATTTGGTTTATACTTATTGCATATCTAAGTTCTCCCTTTTTTATCACATCACACCAAGATTTACTACATATAACAGAATATTAATACTTGGACTTTAGTCAAGGTTTTTATATCAACAATGAGCAAGCAATAGGTTGTGGTCACTTTACCCACTACAGAGACACAATACATGGCAATTACTCATGCCTAAAAAGAGTCTATTTGACTTGTAATATTGTGTTCAAATGTTGGGCTACATCAGGGAGCAACTAGAGTTTATTGTGACAGTCAGAGTGCCATCAGCTTGGCAAAGAACCTAACCTTTCACATGCAAATGAAGCAAACTAACATATAAATATCATTTTGTTTGTTATATGGTGGAGGATGGGAGGGTGATGCTAGAGAATGTTGCAGATGCTTCAACAAAGCTAGTTAGCACAGTCCTAGAAATTTAGGCGGTGTAATAAGTCTATGGACCTCTCGACCCCTAGCAGATAGTTAACAGTGTTATATTTCCTTTGCTCTTGCAAGGTGTTAGACAAGTGGGAAAATATTAGGAAAAGTGTTTCAACCTTGCATCCCAATGTTAGGAACACAAAAATGCAATTTTCAGGCTATAGAGGTTTGGATTTTGGCCCCAAAAATATGTTGAAATGGGTCTTAACTAGAGCAAGTTGGTTACAACAACCTGGAGTTCTCTGAGATCTTCAATTTAAACGGGGGGGCTCAATTGACTCCTTGGATCAAAATTTATGGCCTCTAAGATTTAGTTCCCCCACATCAGAAATATAAGAGCATCTATGATGCATAAGAGAGTTGTAAGAAAGAGTTACCTTTGTTGACCAACTAATGACACATAACAGAGTTGTAAGAGAGAGTTGCAGTTGTTGACCAACTTATGACACATGTTATGACATGTCATAGGCATCTTTGAACGGAGATAATGGAGCAGCCCAAGTTGGTGAGTGGATTATGACAAGCTTATGATAGGTGTAAGGAATATATTATTTTTACCTTGTAGACTGATCTTGGGATTTGGGCATTGGATTTTGATTAGGGGTTTGAGCACCACATTTTGAGTGGTTTTAGCTCATGGTTTCCCAATTACCATTTGACGGTTTCATGTATTGCTTCTCTTATTTATTGGGTACTTGAGATGAAGATTCCATAGTTCAATTTTGCAAGTATTCTTATGCTGTCAAAATACCTATAGATTTGTATGTTGATATAATCTCTTGTGAAGGCTTGACTCTGTATTTATATTGTAACCCCTCTTTGTGTTGTTGATAACACAATTGGTTCGAGATTTGGAGGTTGGGTTTTTTTCCGAAAGGGTTTTCCCAAAGTATATGTTCTGTTATAGTTGTGTTCATTCTTTCTATGTTTAAAACTGTATATCTTTTCTATTTACACATCTCTCTTCTTAGATTAATAGTGGAAGTTTTATCCAGCTTCCTTTCAAAATATATTTTGCTTCTTGAAGTTAAAAGCTTGAAAAAAGAAAAAGTTGTCAAGATACTATGTGCAAAAGTCAAGGTGAAATTCATAAAGAAGATGAAAAGATCCAAAGCATTGGAATAAAATTGTTGAAAATTAGCTACAAAGGACCTCGGAACAAATTATCAAAGGTATTACAGTTTTGATTGAAGCAAAACAACATAGAAGCAGCTAGGCCTTGGGTACAAATGGAAATGCTTTGAAAAAAGGAAACACCTCAACCAAAGATGACCTCTATTGAGTCCACATTGTTATTAAAGTCAACAAAATATCCACTGTCATCCTAATTACAATTGTTATCAACATCACAATTATTTTAGTTTCTTGTAGGATTGCTCTTATGTATTGAACACACTTTCTGTTGCATTATGCACCTCAAATAAAATAAAATTAGATTTATAGCCATTTTGCTTGCAAAATACTTACGAACAAGAACAGTGCCTAGAATAGCTGATATCTTCCCCTGAACTGTAACTAGACCTGCTTTGCCTGCATCCTGTAGTTCCTTTAGTCCTTCCTTCTCAAATGTACCTATGGCAAAGGAAAGGACACAACCGACTTGAATTCTGATTAAATGTGCATCCAATGTTTGGATAACTTAAAGTCATATGCCAAAGTTCACCAAGGTTAGATAATACAAAACTTTTTTTTCCTACCCGGTTCCACTGATTGGAGACCTGAGGTAATATAGGCAAGGTTTTGATATCCTGCTGCTGCTAACTTCTTTGCTGCAACACCTGATCTGGAAAGTATTTTGAAAAATAATATGAGGAATGGAAGTAAAGTTCCAAAAACATCTCACAAATGGCAAAGAAATTTCTTAAGTAGCATTAGATGTATAAGTTTATAACTATAGTTACAAGAATAGATTACCTATCCCCTTCATTGTGTTCTGAGATGATTTAAATCAGACCCTGAAGTTCAATTCACTATTTGATTCAGACTTTAAATAGGAATTTATGAATAGATGCAAGTGAATAAGTACTACTTTCTATGCTTCTACTACATATTTAAAAAAATTTACAATGGTTAATAACTGAAGGGGGTCATTTTGTAAATTGATCTATGCAGGGAAAAAAGGATCAAATTCTCTCCTCGTTAGAAGTGTTCGAAATTTTAAAACAGATAATAACCCAAGATCTAGTGCAGGAAATAGAAACTATAAAACTGCAATACAAATGGTCTATAATCAAAATGGCACTATAGAGTTAGTAAAGTGTTGGGTAGAGGGCACGTGTAAATTAGTTGAAGGGAAAATCAGTTGTGGATCAAAGCGTGTGTGAGTGAGAAAATGTCTTCAAAGAGGAGGACAAGTGGCCTTGAGGAGGCTCGTGAAGTTATCATGTATCAAGTAGAGAGAGAGCTCATTTGAGGGGGTCTCTTGAGATGTTGAAAGTATTTAGAGCAAGAATAGATGCTCTTGAGGACGAAAAAGTTGTAATTGGTAAGATAAGGGGTGAAATATTAGAACCTATGAACAAAAAGTTGTTGATGAAAGTCCAATATGTACAAGCATAGAGGTCGAGAGTTTAAATAGGAATTTATGAATAGATGCAAGTGAATAAGGACTACTTTCTATGCTTCTACTACATATTTAAAAGAATTTACAACGGTTAATAACTGAAGGGGGTCATTTTGTAAATTGATCTATGCAGGGAAAAAAGGATCAAATTCTCTCGTTAGAAGTGTTCGAAATTTTAAAACAGATAATAACCCAAGATCTAGTGCAGGAAATAGAAAATATAAAACTGCAAATACAAATGGTCTATAATCAAAATAGCATTATAGAGTTAGTAAAGTGTTGGGTAGAGGGCATGTGTTAATTAGTTGAAGGGAAAATCAGTTGTGGGTCAAAGTGTGTGTGAGTGAGAAATGTCTTCAAAGAGGAGGACGAGTGGCCTTGAGCAGGCTCATGAAGTTATCATGTATCAAGTAGAGAGAGAGCTCATTTGAGGGGGTCTCTTGAGATGTTGAAAGTATTTAGAGCAAGAATAGATGCTCTTGAGGACCACAAAGTTGTAATTGGTAAGATAAGCGGTGAAATATTAGAACCTATGAACAAAAAGTTGTTGGATGAAAGTCCAATATGTACAAGCATAGAGGTTGTGGAAGATTCAACAAAAGAGATTTGCCATTAGTGGAAGATGAAGATGATGAGGAATGTCATGCAAGTGACATGAAGGAAGAGAAAAAGAATGTTGAGCAATTGATGTTGTTACCAAACCAAGCATGCCTAGAAGAGGACAATGTTGGTACAAAAGCATGTCTTTCAGAAGACATGAAGGTGCAGATGAATGAAGTGTAAGTGAGGGCACAAGATGCTAAGAAAGAATTGAAAGAAGAAGAAAAAAGTGATGTAGTAGAAGTACATTTGGTGGATGAAGTAGATGTGGAAGCTGAAATGGTGACCTATGAGGGTCCCATATATGATAGAGAAGTCGACGAAGGTGAAGAGAGTCTCCTATTGAAATAAGAGGCAAGAGAAATAGGAAGGCTATTGGAGGAAGCATTTTGCAAAGAGGAAATAGAAGATAGGTCAGAATTTTCTCATAGTGCAGTAGACGAGAAAGACATAGCAGCAATTAGAAGTTGGTGAAGTGGAGGAAACAAAGAAATGGATTCTTGGAAATCCATCCTATGATAATGAGTTATGATGAGGATGCAACAGTGGCATTTCATTTGGAGGACATGGATTGGTGATGAAAGTAAAACAGATAAATTGTAATGTCCCAAACTAACTTTTGTCAATTTTTGCAATTTCACTATGACTAAAGCATGAAAACCTTATCACCTTTTGATCACCAAGATCCCGATGTAGACAAGATAAGAGCATATGGTGCAAAGATTAAAATAATATAATATTAATATGCTTGTTGGTGGCAAGCCACACAACTCAATATTGCAAACTATTACAAAATCTGGAAGTAAAGATATGCTTATTCTGGCAACAAGCCTTCCAAACTAATTACAAGTTATTACTGATAATTATTGAAACTAGTTCCGATGGCAAGACTTCCAAAACAATTAAAAATTCTAAATCCAGTGGAGAGCCACACAAATTAACATCAAAATTATTAACGGTGGAAATGAGATTGATTCACTAATGTTGTCATGACTTATCCTTCCAAGCTTACAATATTGAAATCAACTACGAATCTTGTATTATTCCTAGTAGTAAACCACACAAATCTACACAATGAAAATATTATTCCAATGAACTGAAACACTAATTATCAAATCTCATAAATGATTGCCAAACAACATAATAATATGTTAAATACAAACACAAGAAAATATAACATTTTATAACTTGTACAGCTGATTTAGAGCAATAATCAACTGCAAAAATGAATAATACCTGCTTAAATATACAAGATAGTTTGAAGACCAGAAATTAATATTTTAAAACATTTGAAACTATTCAACATCAACATCCAATGGTACGCCCTACGCCGAAGAGGTAAGGCTGCCAAATATAATTATTGTTCACTCCCTTTTGACCAAGTATGGCCCAAGACACAAGGGTACAACATAAATTAATATGAAGTATCAAAAGCATAAAAATTGTGATCTCCTTTTCAACAATCACGACCCCTTTAGTAAATGGTACAGCACCTTATTGGTAGGTACAACAGCCAATAGAAAATAAGGTACAATCTTTAAATATTACAGTTAACCTTCTTTGTCTTATATGGCACCCTCAAATAATATGAAGCCTTCAATTTATACGGCAGCAATTTGTATAGTAGCTATAAACAAATGACTTCTGTACTACGTACATCTCCTCAATAAAATATGCAAATTAGTACAACTACTACCATAGGTACAGCTGGGAAGAATATGTGGTACACCCAAGCCAAAAATATATAAGATTTTTTTGAAACCACCACAAAATTGAAATCAAATACAAAACCTTCAAATTTATAGGAGTTTGCAAACAATAATTGTAACTAGAAAAAAACTGTAAACTTTCAGCTCACTAGTAATCCCTTGATGAAATTAATCATATGAATAGGAGGGTTTTCATCCTTGAATCCATTTGCCAAAAAGGATTTTCATCCTTACGCAGAAAGATAAAGAACTCTTCAATCTCAAGAAAATGGGGGTTTCATTTCATAAAGCGGTAACCTTCTTCAATGCTCACCTCCTCCTTAAATAGGCTCTTGAGGGAAAATAATGTTATTTTCCTTTTTCCCCTTTTCCCTGTGAACTTAATTTTAGAAGCATCTAGGAAGGCCTTTTAAATAAACTTTATTTTTTGGCCTTTAGTCTTAGCAACACTTTGTAACTTTTTAATAATAAAACATAAGTTGCCTTTTATGAATATAACATAAAGTTATTTTGGACAATTTAAGTTAATCATTAAATTATTTTCCTTGCATCACTCCAATAGCCTACAAGAAATAGAAAAATAGGCTAAGAGTCTTCCAATTAACTTTGCTTGAAAAAGGGAACATGACATGAATCCACAAATAAAGATAAAATAGGAGTTGCATAGACCTTAGCAAGGGATGTTTGGGTAAGGCTTAACTCTCTATGCAGTTACAATAGCAATGGTCATGGACAGAGATAGACAAAAGAATGAAGAAAATCTAATGGAGGAATTATTTAAGTCCATCATGCAGATAGAGTTGAATTCAGAAGAAGATTTTGCATTTGAAGAAGAGCTGCTATGGAGAATCTTGAGTGGAGATAATGCAATAGTAGTATGTCCCCTAGAGGACATGGAGGTGTTGGTGGGCGTGGTGTAACTGAATGCACAAGAAGAAGAGGATGAAGAAATGCTTATGGAAACTCTTGCTCCCCATAATATTGTTTGTGTGCAAAAGAAGCAATGAGTGGGAAAATAAATATTTTTGGTGGAGGTGGACAGATAATGGTGGGTCAAATCCCACAAGAAGAGAGAAAAAAAGAAGCATTTGATGGCGGATGAATAATGGTGGGTCAAAACCCACAAGAGGAGGAAAATAGAAGAGAAGCATTGCAGGAGGGACTTGTTGTGACCTTTCACACATCACCCCATTCAAAATGGGGACCCCCTAATTTTTGCTCCATTCTGGTCTTTTGGCTTGGGTTTTGTGTGTCTCTCTCTCTGTCTCTTCTATCTTTTTGGGGATGTGCCCATCTTTTGACATGGTTTGGAGTTTTGGCTAAGGGTTTGTATTCTTCAGGCTAATTTGAGGTCAAATTGAGTTGGCTAATTGAAATCTGAGCTTGGCACTACAATCAGAAGGCTTTAGGCAGGTTCCCACTAAATTTTCAATGAATTCTGACAACTTACTATTTTTAGTAAGTACCAAATTTGGGACCTATTTCTTAGGGTTTTTCGAATTCTGGCTGTCACACTGCATTTAGAACACCTTGGGCTGCTTACACACAAAATTTGAGCTGAATCGGTCAACTTGCTATTTTTACAGGTTTTGGCTTCAGGAGCAAATTTTAGGGTTTGCATGTATGACTTTTCAATGCATGTCAAGATATTCTTTATGGGTTTTTTGAGAGCTTTGCAATGATGTGACATGCAAGTCAGGTTGATCTTTTTTTTAGGGACTTGCTATTTTTAGCAGGTGCTCGCATGCAGACCAATTTTTGGGTTTTTCTGGGTTTTTTGAGATCTCCAGGACCGTATGACATGCAAACACATCCAATAGTTGGTTGGCCACTTTTCAGGCACTTACTATTCTTAGCAGGTTCACTCCAACAGCCCCCAGAGCTTCAATGTCACGAATAGAGCAACATGCAACAAAACTGGAGTCAAACAAAGGTCAATAGAGGCACATGCAAGTGAAATTAGGGTTTCCAACTTTGGCGCCTAAAATGAGGGGTAAAACGCCAAAATATCTGAAAATGGATGTATCCCATTGCGATCAACATCCTTCAAGCAATCTACTAGTAAAATTTGAGCGCAATTTGGGTACTTACTATTTATAGTAAGTCACCTCTAGAACGGGACTAAAAATAGTAGGTCAACATGGGTGACAAGTGTGAATAGGTCAAACAGGTCATGAGGGTCACATGGAACAAATTTCAAATCTAGAAGAGTTGCAGGAGTTCAAGAATCAAAAGGTTGCTAAAAATAGTAAATGATGGGCGAGCAGACTAAGAATTGGCTAAGTGTTCAGATATATCCAAGGTGTTGAAAACGGCATCACCACCCCTTGAATGCGCCCATGTTGAGAGCAGGTTGATGGAAAAGTTTCTAAGGCACGAATTGGAAGCACACAAGCTTAGATGTGCCCTCAACTTGCCTAACAACCCCTCATATGCGCCCTCAACATGAAGGTGGCTTAAAAAAATTTCTAGGTGGTGAGAAACTTGGAGCTAGACACCCTATATGCACCCTCAACTAGCGGGCACCACCCTTGAATGTGCCCCCAGCTTGGAGAAGTGGAAGCATGACCCTTGAAATGCACCCATCATGTTATGAGGTGAAGAAAATTTCCTAAGTCATGGAAAATGGAAGGAGGACCCCCTAGATGCGCCCAGATGGTGAAGGTGACTTGAAAGTTTCTAAGTGTTGAAAATGAAAGTAGATGGTATGAAATGCGCCCAAGCCTGGGGAGGGATGAGAAAATTGTCTAAGTATTCAAAACTGAAAGTATGAGGGGTCAAATGCGCCCTAGCAACATGAAGTTGGTGGAAAATCTTCTAAGTGTTGGAAATCAAAGCTACTCCCCCCTGCCCCCCCTCAACTGCGCCCATCTAGAAGTTGAAGCTAGAAATTTTTCTAAGGCAAGGAGAAATAAAAGCAGGGACCCTTAAATGCGCCCTTGAAGAGGAGATGGAGGTATGAAATTTCTAAGTGTTTGAAAACAAAACCTTCACCCCCAAAATGTGCCCAAAGTGGAGAAGAAATAGGAAAATTTTCTAAGTGATGGAAACTAAAAGTGTGAGGGGTGAAATGCGCCCAAGTCAAGAGGTTGATTTGAAAATCGTCTAAGGCAAGTGAAATTAAAAGTGTAGGGGGTCAAATGCGCCCAATGTGAAGGAGAAGGCTTGAGATTTTTCTAAGTGGTGAAACTAGAAGCTTGAACCCTCTAATGCACCCTCATGAAGGCTAGCTTAAGAAATTTGACTAAGGCGTAGAAAACAAAAGTTCAACACCTTGAATGCGCCCAACTTGGAAGGGTGATAAGAAAAACGTCTAAGGCACTAAAGTGAAAGTGGGTCCCCAAATATGCGCCCATGACAAAAGGTTGGGTGAATTTTTTTAAAAAGGGAAATTTTGTAAGGTGTTCGAGAATGAAAATTCAAACTGAAGCACACCTATGTCAAGAAAGGAAATAATTTAAGTGTTGGAGATAATTAAAATAAATTTCCCATTAATATTTGAGACAACTAAATGTTACATGTAGTCAAGTTCGGAAATTTCAAATTTTACAACACGAGAGAATCTCCAACAATAGAAAATGCTATAACGACTGGGACCTGATTGAATGACAACTCGCCTGTCTTCTCTCCATAGTTAGAAAATTACTAAGTAGTGGGGGAGAAAATTTAATGCAATTGCTAAAATGAGCACCCTTTCACAATTATTTAAACCTCCAAGCTATTCATTTTTTCCTCACCAGTTGCAGATTTGAAGTTGTGAGAAAAAAAAAAAAAAAAAGTGTTGAAGAAGAATTGTTGAAGTGAGTGAGTTTGGGTGAATTTTTCTAAGTGTCAGGAGTAGTATTGTTGAAAGTTTCGAGTGTTGGAGTAAGAATTCTGGAGGTTTGGAGTTAGAATTTTTCTTTTTTTTTTTGCTAAAGGCTTTTATTTTCGAAGCTAACTTTGTATATTGGCCATCTCACCGTGATTTTATTTTTATTTTGCAGATGGCTGAAGCAGGAAGAGGAGATGTTGCAAGGTCAAACAAAGCTGCAGGCAGAGCTGCAAATGCAGAATCCAGCAAAGAGAACGCCTCCAGGCAGGTAATTATTAAGAAACTCCGCAAGTCTTTTCTTCCTGAATCGAAATGTGTTTCAAAGTTGGGAGGGCTGACTGACACCAACCTTGTTTCGTTCAACCTCAGAGTGCTCACAGGAAGAATGTACGGGCAAGGTGGCCATCATCCATCAGTCACAGCGCACATCATGAAAAGTGGACTATATGCAGTTGTTGGTTTTCCACCGGCAATCCAGTGTCCAGAGCTGATTTTGGAGTGTGCTAATTGCTATAGGCCAAATCGTAGAACAATAGTTTCTCCTGATGGCAAGTTGTTCGCCAACCTCACGCTTGAGGCTATTGGAGAAGCATTCGGGATTCCCACTTTCGAGAGGATGTTGTACAAGACAAAAGAAAGAGCTGATAAGATGTATGCCTCATCTATTGAAAGATGTGCTCAGAGGATTAATTCAGTCTGGATGTGGAAGCCAAGGCCTCCTCGCACAAAGTTACCCAAACAAATTATCTCCGAAGACTTGAAGCAAGAATACTGTGACCTAATTATGATGCTTAGCCGGGTAAACGGAAGTTCTCAAGTGTATATTTTTGAGTCCTGGATGTTTTATTACATCAGCATAGTGATGGAGGGGAAGGATTATGTTGATTGGGCAAGGATGATCAATGATAATATAGATGAGCAGTTCAAGCACCTGAGGAGGACAAGGACATTCTATATGAGCTCATATGTCATCTATATGCTGGCTCAGATGACGAAGTATAGAGGAATGACTTATAAGGAGCCAATTGGAAGCGGCCCTGATCAATTCAAGATTTATGAGGCTTGCCCGCAGTTGCACTTAACCAACACTTCTAACTTCAAAAGGGTGAACGATGCTTTTACTATGCATATAACAAGGAGTCTTCAACACACTTGAGGCCTTGTTCGCAAAACGGCTAACTCTTGAGGAAGTGACATTAGATGGCTTGAAGGGCAAATTGCACCCTTTCTTTTTGGAAGTGAGATCGTTTCCACTTTCTCCAGCATTATTTAGAGTACTCAGGAAGCCATTGAAGCCTAGAGAAAATCTTGTATTTGGCAAGAGTTGATGATCACCATCCTTGAATTTCAGCTTGACCTTGCTCCGTCCATTTCAGTTCGGGAAGTTGAAGCAGTGTTGGCCAGATTTGTTGATTTTGCAGTAAGAGAGAAGAATAGTGGGAACGCATTCCTGGACGAGAATCTTCTAGAAGGATAGTGGGTATTAATTGCCCATAGTGGTCAAGGGAGGATTTTGACATTTTGTGCTCATTTATTACACCACTCCACCTTCTGGCAGTTTTTAGGGTGGAAGACCAGGGCATATGTGGCTCAATCTGAGCCCTCCATTGTAATTCAATCTGAGCCGTCCATTAAGATTGGCCAACTATAAAAGGGGCATCCCCCATCATTTGTACACCATAGATAGAATCATTAGAAATCAGAAGATAGAATAGTAGAGAGACAATTAGTATAGATTGATAGCATAGTTTAGATTGGAGAGGAAGGAAAGTTTTCCTATTGAATGCTTTGTAAGAGATTGTTGTGAACACTCCTATAATAAAAGAGTTATCATTGCTTGTGGTTTCATCTCTTATTGTGGGTAGCTAGCAAGGTTTCTTCGTCCTTCCAATTCACGT
Organism: Sequoia sempervirens; assembly: GCA_007258455.2. Taxonomy (NCBI): domain Eukaryota; kingdom Viridiplantae; phylum Streptophyta; class Pinopsida; order Cupressales; family Cupressaceae; genus Sequoia; species Sequoia sempervirens. The sequence goes on along the minus strand of VDFB02260977.1, from coordinate 6,969 downwards.
AGAAACTTAAAGTAGAGCTTAGATGTGATGTCCCGATCACAAAAGAAAATCTAAGATAAGTATACATTTAAATATTTGCATTCAAATAGAGTAATCATTATAGAATATTTTCATTTAACTCATATATATAAACATGACTAACTTGGGTACCGTTGGTGATAGATTAGAAGGAGAGATCCTAGAAGAAACTAAGATGTTTTTGCTTGAGGACAAGCAAAGTCAACTGGGGGAGACTTGTGATGTCCCCATCACAAAGGCGCATCTGAGATAAGTATACGCTTAATATATTTATATTTTTTAATAATATAGAAGGTAATTTAGAATATCATTAGTCAAGTATAAAGAAATACAATTAAAAATATCATTATGATTATCATTGATAATATTACAATTATAATAGTCAGAGATAAAATAAATATTAACAATAAATTAAATTTATAAATATAATAGTAAATAATAATATTAAAAAAATATATATATATATATAATGGCAATCCAAGTATTATTATTATAACTATAATTATCATAGATAATATCATAATTATAATACAATTATCATAATAGAACAATTAATATTCACAAGAATATAATTATAATACAATTACCATAATAAATGGAAACAATTAATATTATTATTAATTGTAAATATCATAATAATTCAAATAATGTTCACAAGAAACTAATATTATAATTATAATTATCTTATATAACAAAATGAATATTAACAATCTGATGTTATCATAATTTTATAATATAAAATATATTAGAGCAAACACAAATCATAAGGCAGCGATTGATATGTTAAGGGGTTGGTAACAAAAGATTATATCTATTCAAAGGGACACCTCCCTTCCAACAAAAGGATAGGTATATATATACAGTTTTAAGATCATCGAATGGGAAAAAAAAAAAAAAAGGAATAAGGAAGATAGGAAATAAGGCACAGGCTGTGTGCATACGGGAGTCTATCTAATGGGTTGTGTTCTGCTTTAATAATAAAATAGGAATGCTTATTGCTATTGATTTTTAATTATAATATGCTCAGATTTTTTAGAGTAGAGGTCAATAAGTATATTTATTATTGTGTGTTTTCAGTCATAAAGATGTTCCGAATTTATTAAATGGTACTAACAGATACACTTACTAATGTTGTCCCCTTTTAATATGATCAGAAAATTATAGGGGTAGAATCAGTACGATTATTACTTATTATTGATTATTATTATTGTTTATCATTGCTTATTAAAGTTATTATTATTCTTTCTAATTATGATATGTTTAGAAATTTATAATCATATGTACACTGTTAATCTCTCTCTCTCTCTTCCTCTCTCTCTCTCTATATATATAACATTTAGGTAAAGATGATTATTAAAAATAATTATGTATATATTTATATGAAATATATTTATATATATATGTATCTTATATGACTATAATGATGCTTGCAACATTCATTGAATTTTATAAGTAATTGTGATGTTTTAGTATAATTTTGGATAATAGATTCTTCATAATTGGTTTACACTAATGATATCTTCTAAGTGTGAAGACCAAATTGATTGGGAATGAAGGACTTCAAACAAGGTTTTCAATTAGATGAAAAGTACTCGCTAACTCAATTATCAATTGGAACTTAAAGATTTCAAGGAAATTTAGGGCGTTCCCAAGCTGGGACATTACAGTGGTATCAGAGCATCGTTCTTGCCATCCTGTGCGTGCTTGAGCTACTTGCTTACCTACTTGAGCTAGTTGTCTACTTGCTTGAGCTAGTTGCTTGTGTGCTTGAGCTACTTGCTTGCCTACTTGAGCTAGTTGCCTACTTGCTTGAGCTGGTTGCTTGTGTGCTTGAGCTACTTGCTTGCCTACTTGAGCTAGTTGCCTACTTGCTTGAGCTGGTTGCTTGTGTGTTTGAGCTAGTTGCTAGTTGCCCACTTGGTTGAGCTGGTTGCTTGTGTGCTTGAGTTGGTTTCCCACTTGGTTGAGCTAGTTGCGTACTTGGTTGAGCTAGTTGCTTGCTTGCTTGAGCTACTTGCTTACATGTTTGAGTTGGTTTCCTACTTGCTTGAGCTAGTTGCTTGCTTATTTGAGCTACTTGCTTGTCTACTTAAACTACTTGCCTACTTGCTTGAGCTGATTACTTGCATGCTTGAGCTAGTTGCATATTTGTTGGAGATACTTGCCTACATGCTTGAGTTGCTTGCTTGTCTACTTGAGCTACTTGCCTATGTGCTTGAGTTGCTTGTTTCCTGCTTGAGCTACTTGCTTATGTGCTTGAGCTACCTGCGTTACCTCCTCTAGACGATGAAGGACAACTTATCTTAAGAACTAGAATTTATCATTAACACCAGAGAAAGGAGATTAAGGAACGGGGTCATCACCAAGTTCCTAATTAAATGGAGAGGACTCCCTGAAGATGATGCTACATGGGAAAGAGAAGAAACTATTAAGGCCTTTAAGTATAAAAATCAGGAACAACAAAACATGATGGCTCTTGACTAAAACAAGAGATGAATTCTTGGATGTAAAACTTTCAAATGAATTAAGAAGATATTATTTTTGTTTGAGCACAGGACTTGATAATATGTGTATAAAGACTTAAGCTTGGATAAGACTCCCTAGAGGTGGAATCCAAGGAAAAACAAAGACACCTAGATAAGACTCCCCAGAGGAGGAATCCAAAAGGACTTGGATAAGACTCCCCAAAGGAGGAATCCAAAAAGACTTGGATAAGACTCCTCGGAGGAGGAATTCAGAAAAATTGGATAAGACTTCCCAGAGGAGGAATCCAAAAAGACCTGGATAAGACTCCCCAGAGGAGGAATCCAAAAGACTTGGATAAGACTCCCCAGAGGAGGAATCCAGAAAGACCTGGATAAGACTCCCTAGAGGAGGAATCCAGAAGGCTTGAAAGGAGACTAGTGAACAAGATCGAGGTAGAAGAAACTTGTGAGATTGCTTGAGGACAAGCAATGTCAAGCGAGGGAGACTTGTGATGTCCCGATCACAAAAGAAAATCTAAGATAAGTATACATTTAAATATTTGCATTCAAATAGAGTAATCATTATAGAATATTTTCATTTAACTCACATATATAAACATGACTAACTTGGGTACCGTTGGTGACAGATTAGAAGGAGAGATCCTAGAAGAAACTAAGATGTTTTTGCTTGAGGACAAGCAAAGTCAACCGGGGGAGACTTGTGATGTCCCCATCACAAAGGGGCATCTGAGATAAGTATACACTTAATATATTTATATTTTTTTAATAATATAGAAGGTAATTTAGAATATCATTAGTCAAGTATAAAGAAATACAATTAAAAATATCATTATGATTATCATTGATAATATTACAATTATAATAGTCAGAGATAAAATAAATATTAACAATAAATTAAATTTATAAATATAATAGTAAATAATAATATAAAAAAAATATATAAATATAATGGCAATCCAAGTATTATTATTATAACTATAATTATCATAGATAATATCATAATTATAATACAATTACCATAATAAATGGAAACAATTAATATTATTATTAATTGTAAATATCATAATAATTCAAATAATGTTCACAAGAAACTAATATTATAATTATAATTATCTTATATAACAAAATGAATATTAACAATCTGATGTTATCATAATTTTATAATATAAAATATATTAGAGCAAACACAAATCATAAGGCAGCGGTTGAGATAACTAAGTTTAAGGCAGCGATTGATATGTTAAGGGGTTGGTAACAAAAGATTATATCTATTCAAAGGGACACCTCCCTTCCAACAAAAAGATAGGTATATATATTCAGTTTTGAGATCATCGAATGGAAAAAAAAAAAAAAAGGAATAAGGAAGATAGGAAATAAGGCACAGGCTGTGTGCATACGGGAGTCTATCTAATGGGTTGTGTTCTGCTTTAATAATAAAATAGGAATGCTTATTGCTATTGATTTTTAATTATAATATGCTCAGATTTTTTAGAGTAGAGGTCAATAAGTATATTTATTATTGTGTGTTTTCAGTCATAAAGATGTTCCGAATTTATTAAATGGTACTAACAGATACACTTATTAATGCTGTCCCCTTTTAATATGATCAGAAAATTATAGGGGTAGAATCAGTACGATTATTACTTATTATTGATTATTATTATTGTTTATCATTGCTTATTAAAGTTATTATTATTCTTTCTAATTATGATATGTTTAGAAATTTATAATCATATGTACACTGTTAATCTCTCTCTCTCTCTCTCTTCCCCTCTCTCTCTCTCTATATATATATAACATTTAGTTAAAGATGATTATTAAAAATAATTATGTATATATTTATATGAAATATATTTATATATATGTATCTTATATGACTATAATGATGCTTGCAACATCCATTGAATTTTATAAGTAATTGTGATGTTTTAGTATAATTTTGGATAATAGATTCTTCGTAATTGGTTTACACTAACGATATCTTCTAAGTGTGAAGACCAGATTGATTGGGAATGAAGGACTTCAAACAAGGTTTCAATTAGATGAAAAGTACTCGCTAACTCATTTATCAATTGGAACTTAAAGATTTCAAGGAAATTTAGGGCGTTCCCAAGCTGGGACATTACATTAGAGTAAAGTAGATTTTTATTCATGCAAGTAGATGGTAGTTGTGGAATGTGGTGTTTAATTTGAGCAAGCTTCGTTTATCCATACCACTAGCGGGCTCACTGATGGTGGGTTCGCCTTGCGTGGTCAACTGGAATATTGTGGACCTAATTTCGTTTACGGTTTGATTGTTGGTATGCGACGTTGTGATGGTATCTACATGTTGAATCATGATCTGAATATCCCTCGTTACTCCTTTGAAGATTGCACTAGTTCTGTAGAAGCTGTCCGAGGTGAGGCGAAGCAGAGCTTGGTTGAAGTTTGCAAGAGTTGATCTCCAGGTCCCGCCTTTAGAGTAGATCCTAGCATCTTCTATCCCTGCAGCCATTTAAATTTTGTACTTTCTAGTTAGTTTAGGAAACCCATGCTTCATTGACAAACCTTTCGAATCTTATGAAAACCCCTTTCTCTTTGATCTTTGATTGAACAATTACCTAAGTCCCCCTTGAGATACCAGCAAATCACATCAAACCAACTGAGACTACGTCCACTGCATGAAGGAACCTTGAAGTTGAATGCATGATCTTTCTAGCAATCTTAGCATGCAGGATATTTTGATCAAGAGAGGATAGAGTAGCCATTGGGAAACTTTATTCTATGTTGGTGTGGTCATAAAACACCCGTCAACAGGACTATGGTGAATAGAGATCCACAAGGGGAATAGAAGTGACTAGCCAAACTTGGTGGGGGGCAGAATATGTCCTAGTAAAAAGCTAGAAGAGGCAAAGGAAAAATTTTCTTTTGATGAACCTAAAATCAATAATCAGGCATATCAAAGTTTGCATGCATTCCAAAAGGGTGGTTCTATCATTCAACTCTAGTCTGTGAGCATTATACTTACAAAACATCTTACCCAACATGTATAATGCAAGAGTGTCAAAGTCCACGAGCAATCTTGCATCACCCAAAAAAAAAGATGCCTGTGAAGATTTTGAGGAAATTCCTATTGCCATGCAAGAGGTCCTAGTTGTTGCAAAAAAAATTTCAATGGTTGTGCAACATTTCCAAGTTGATGCACAAGACCTTTAGTTGTTGTGCAAGAGCTTCTTGTTGCTGCATAAGTTATTTTGGTTGTTGCCAATTATCATAGTTGTTACACAACCATTCCTAGTTGTTGCACAACAGTTCTTGGTTTCATTTATTCATTTGACTATTTTCTCAAATGCTTGGCATGAGATGTCCTCAAGCAATTTCAATCAAAAAAAATAGATGGAGTTCAAGGGTTTTGTTCAAGATCATGTGGCAAAATTCCTTTGGAATCAAATGGGAGTTTCACACTTAAGCGCTCTTGTTTAAAAATGGCCCCAATATGAAAATAAATTTGACTAGAAGATGAATGATTAGAGTTTGTTGATTGGTAATATTACACAATCATTCATAAGGACATTCAGGGCCAAGAGGATGAAGCAAAAGAGCTACATGGAACAAAAGGACAGATGTAGAAACATAACAAGCATTTTGGACCAAAAAATATGCCCTAAAATATGGCAATCTAACAAATGTGATGAAGAAAGGAAGGAAAACAGTTGGGCAATTACAGTGGGATCTGAAAGGAAAATAAAATGTTGATCTTCATATGCAGAAGAAGCAAAAGGCGAGTAAGGGTAGTGAGAGAGGGGCAGCGAGAGAGAGTGGGATAGAGGCTAAGAAGAGACTAGTTGCAGAGAAGGTTGGTAGGCTCCAGAAGAAACCCTCTGAACATTCACTAAAGAAAGGAGAGACTGAGTAAACAGGGGAGGACACAGATTAAGGGGAAGCTTTATTCATTCTGGGCATTGAGTAGCCCATTTGCTAATTTTTGTGTGTCATGAGATTAGGCTTTTTTTAGCCTGTTGTAAGCCTTGAAGGTAGATTTTAGATAGTTTAATGAAGGTTGAATTATTTTGCTTCTTCTTGGCATGTGTTTTCATTGTTGTTATGTGTGGCTACTAGGTTTAGGTTGTCTTTCATTGGACCTCCTTGCCTAGACTAGATCACTTAGCATCTAAGTTCAGCTTTGGTACAGGATCGGGTGCAGTTACGGGTACGGAATATGCCAGTATGGAAAACAAAATTCCCTTGGGTACAGCTGTATAATATATGCAAAAAAATTAAAAATATACAGAATTGTAAATACATTTTATAGTATGATACAATATACTTCATCAATCATCAATCATCAATTCATCATTGAATCATTGATCAATGGTAGTGATAAAGATAAATGTCAATTGATAGTTCAAAATTTCAATATTATGTCATATATCATATATGTCTAGAGTCACAATTCAAATGAAAATCATTGCAATTACAAAATTGA
>VDFB02260975.1:0-40944 GCA_007258455.2 Sequoia sempervirens | reverse complement strand
GACTTTCCTTGTTTTCTCCTCTCTGATTGAAAGTAGTCCCACCATACCAAAGCATGGCCTTGCAACTTTGTCTTTGCAATATTTACTCTTTGCTCCTCAGGAACCTCATCACATTCAAAATAGTTATCTAATGTAGCAATCCATTAAAGTAATTCTTCATCATTTAAACTTCCACCATATTTGGGAACATCATTTTTTACCTTAGGCTTGTCATTCCTAACTACCTTCACCAACTTTGCAATTCTTTGATTCTCTAGATCAAGTTCTTCCATGTCTTCAAACTCATCATCTTCCTCTTAATTTGACTCACTCTCTTCCACATCCCTTCTTTTTTTTTTCTCCAAGGCTATGATTCTTTCCTCCAACACTCTAATTTCTCTAGCATGTCTTTCTTTCATCCCCTTCATCTCTTTAGCTATATCTTTGTTCTTTGGAGGCATCTTTGCATACCAAACTCTTCACTTATTATCACAACCTGCAAAATGAAAAAAAATATACTCCCTGATGCTCTGATACCACTATGATGCAGAGCCAAGGTGGAGAAGACTCACAACAATGGAAATGCCAATCCTCAATCAAAAGAACTCTCTTCACAATGGATTCAACCTAATAGACATCAACTCACCCTCAAGGGTCTCAACCCCTCAAACTTGCAAATGAACAAAAAAAATTCACAAAGACCCCTACAAAGGCCCTCAATATTCATACAATGGAAAATGAAGCAACTGAAAACAATCCCCATGAAAAACTCATTGAACTCCTCAAAACTCTGACCATGTTTACCTTGTAGTAGTGGAAACCTAGTTTTAGCCAACTTTCACCCAAAATTTCTAAAGGACTCACCAAAAAAAATGGTTTCATATACCCTTTTGGGTCCTACAAAACATACAAGAAAATCAAATACATCTTCTTAAGACCAAATGCCTCAAAATTGGATCTTTCACAGTTTTAAGCCTCTAATTAGGCCATTTTTACAAAGAGACTACCTCTAGTTCTCTACCCCAGACCTTATAACCCAAAAATAGTATTGAATCAAGTTCCAAAACTAAGGTTTGTTCAGTTTCATAACCCCATATGCTCAATTAATCCTCCAATACAAAAACCCTCCTTGTAGCCTAAGTAATTAGGGTCTTAGGGCATCCTTATTGAAACTCCACCTTCCCAGCCACTCCTAGCCAAACTAATTGCTCAAAAACATTTCAATAGGTCCACCCATGCTTAAAAAAAACTCACTTGTCCTTTAACAATGTTGCTTTATCATTTCATAGGTCTGATTCACCATTTTCCAAGGAAAATACGCATTCCCTGCTCTTACTTTCATCCTTCAAGCCAAGGGATAAATCTTCTATGCCTCCTGCTTCCAAGAAAACATTCCCTACACCTTACTACATCATCCCACCAAGTTACACTTGATGACAGTAGGTGGGATGATGGTTAAGCCATCAAAACAACTTCAAACCCTTAAGTCTATTCAAGAACCCGATATGAGGATTTTGATGATTTAAGGCCCTAAAAGAATGGAACAAACCCTACCAAGGCACCAAATGTAAGTTAGAAAAATTATCTAATGAAGCACATAAGAAATCAATGTAAAGGAAACTTGAATGGCCTGCACATAGGTAGAAATCTTAGAAAAACTAGTGAAAAATCTAGAAAATAGAGTAAATCAATTGCTTTATTCATTCCCCTTCATTTCAACAACCACATATCAAGCCTCTCAAGGCTTTGCATAGTTTTTCTCATCCTCCTCTAACTGATCAACACCCCTAACCACTAAGAAACCAACTTTCAAAACATATAACCGTTGCAATTACAAATTTGTTGCATTATGTAACTCACAAATCTACAACTTCTATTACTTTCCTACTAAATAACTCTAAACTAATGACTCATTTACATACAATGTCACATAATTTCCTTTTAGGCTTACAAATTCAACTTGTTGACACATTTTAATGCAAGAATTTGCATTTGACCATCAAACATGGAAATTTTTAACTAAGTGATTAGGTGTTCCTGCACCAAAAAGTCAAAGATAAAGGAAAAGAACCAGTGTGCTTTGTTGCTGGAGGACATAGAAGAATCAGGTATGGGCGTGGCTCCTTCGGGTGCCAACACTCACTCATTGACCTTATTGAGATCCTGTCAGATAGCAAGATTGAGACAGACTCTAGGTATCGATGGTGTCTCGACACTCTGGGTCGAACTAGGCCCCAGTAGAAGAAATATTGTTTTCTCCTCCACTGGTAATCAAAATTCCTAGCGAGTGGACTGGTACTATGCTATGTAGGGAAAAGGATGAGGAAGAATCTGAGGTTTTCTCTCCTTCCCTTGCGATGACTCAGAGCGGGCATGTGTATCATGGTTTGGACACTGGTAAGAGTTGGGTGGTTGGTCGATAAAGAATTGCCATATGAGATGGTAAATTTTGGTTTTGATATATTGTTGTGGCGGTTAGTCTCTTCTTTGGAGTATGTGACTATTACTTTTGGGTCTGTTGTTGAATGTGTACCCTCGTGATGATGTGGACATCTGATGTGGTGTGTACCGAGCGATAAAGGGAGATTTTGGCAGGCCTTTGCATTTTCTCTTTTGGATGGCGGCTATAATTTTCATTTTCCCCATGTTCAATGTGCTCTTGCATAATCAGTATGTGGGAATTTTTGAAATGCAAATGAAATTATGGGTGAAATGAAATTTTGTGATGAAATTGCATTTGAGTATGAAGCTTATTGCTCCCTTATTCTATAAAAGGGAATTTGTGGCTCATTTGCAAAGGGATGAAAATTCTGGTTAGCTTTTGAGTTGGGTGTACATGGGTAGAAAGGAATAAAATAGCTTGTTTTGAGCTTTTGGAAGAACATGTGAAAATTATTTTAAATTGTTATGCAGATATGACTAGTAAGCATAAATGAACGTATAATTCTGATATATTTTATCTCCTTATGTGTATTTGTGTGAATTTTGAATGGAATGTTAATGATATTTTCATTCTTCTTTGAGCATATGTTTGAATGCATGTCTCTATTTCTGCTTTGATTCAACCAACCAATTAAATGCTTAAATGGATTCTTAGATTTACAATTATTCACAAGGGATTTCATAAGTAGTTATGCATCAGAAAGAGTGAACTCCATAATGCAAAGTTGTTATGAGAGCAGTCCACCCCATCAAATTTTAAATTTATTTTTGTGTTACTAGTTCTTGTGTATGTGACTCTAATGCCCAAAGTAACAAGGTGTTGGTCTATTCCTTAATGATTCAACTAAAGGGTTGATCAAATAATTGCCTGATGACCGACCTAAATTTAATATTTAAATTCATTTTAAAATTCATTAATCTCAACACATATATTTTTCAACTATGATGTAGAATATCCTTTGTTTTGATGAATGGGTAAGCAATTTACTTAAAGATAAGCCAATCTTGTAGTAATTGTAGCATAATTATCCGTCATTCAAATTGATTTATGAAAATGATGTGTTCTATAGAGAATATTCTCAAAATGAACATAGTAGGAACACTCATTCGCCCCACAGAGCCTAAAGTGCAGAAGATCTCAATCATCGACTAGATCTTGTTAGTTGGCCAGTCATTTCAGGAGTCTTGAACATAGGAGTTGGCTATCCCTTAGAGATTCCTTAGGTGCACTGGAAAACAACCAACATGTGGGGTTACCTAATTCCTTTAATTGATACTAATTTTCACTCTAGCATGCATCTCATCAATCATTTCGGCTCATCCTTGTCTTACACTAAGTGGGGGAAAGGGGTTAAGTAGCCTTGTCCTCATATGTCACTTTTCATTGTCTATTTTTGTTATTTGATTTCCTTTAAGCTTTGGATGTGGATGACATGCCTTAAGTTGACTCACATGTGACATACTTATTCATGATGTAGCTTATTGGAAACATATGACTTGGCATAGGGTTTTATGAATAAGCTCTCATGCCTTCTTCTACTTTAAAGAAATTTCTCATAGTAATGGTGTTAGAAATTTCTTTAAAGTGGGGGCATACATCGAAACTCATGTTTCATTTTGGGTATGTGTAGGATCATCATGGAAAAAGCAGGCCCTTAACTAGTGAAAAATCCAAAAAAATCAAAGTTAGGCAACTTTACATAAAAATTTGAATAAGTTATCTATATTATTTAAAAAATATGTAAGAATAGAATCTGTAGCAAATTGAATGTAGTTTCTAAACTACTAGGTTTAATTAAAAAATCTATTTGGTGAAAAATTGAAATTTCAATGCAATAGTACTTAAATTTTGGAAAAATAAGAAGTAGGTGTCGTCAAACCACCCTAACCACAATAAAATGATAATATTATTTTATAATATTTTAGATATAAGTAGAGGACTCATGTCCCGATGTGATGTATATTTTTGTAATTTTTTCTAAGTAAATAATTAATTATGATTTTTTATTACAACTTTTAAAAAATATAAAAACTCGTATGTATGACCAAGGTATGTTTAGGATCATGATGAACCAAAAAGTGGCAATATGATGGGTATGTGGCTAATGAATTTTTTTTACCCAAAATTGATGAAACAAAAAGGGTTTTTAAAGGAGATTTTCATCTTTCCACCTATATAAATTATGCTTTACTTTGAATTTAATAAATTATTATTATTCATTTTCTATTTGAATTACGACTAAATTCTTGATTGATAGGCTGATCGAAAAACATCTATAGCTTTCAAACGGTATCACATTTTTTGAGTCTAAAACATGCATCACATTCTATGCTTCGCATACTATAGGACTAAAAAAAAAATTGAATTTCATGAAGTTATGACCAAGTTAAGGTGGTCAGACATATGAGTTTTTTATATTTTTAAAAAGTTGTAATAAAAAATTCATAATTAATTATTTACTTGGGAAAAAATCACAAAAAAATATGCATCACATCAAGGACATGAGTCTCTACTTATATCTAAAATCCTTATAAAAAAATATTATCATTTTATTGTGATTAGGGTGGTCAAACATACACCTACTTATTTTTTACCTAAAAGTTAAGTACTACTACATTAAAATTTCAAATTTTCACCAAATGCATTTTTTTAAATAAACCTAGTATTCTAGAAACTACATTCAATTTGCTATAGATTATATTCTTACATATTTTTGAAATAATATAGATAACTTATTCAAATTTTTACGTCAAGTTGCCTAATTTTGATTTTTTTGAATGTTTTTCCACTTAAGGGCCTATTTTTTTATGATGATCTTGCACATGCCAACCACCTTAACTTGGTTAAAACTTCATGAAATTCAATTTTCTTTTTAATCCTATAGTATGCGAAGCATAGAATGTGATGCATGTTTCAGATTCAAAAACTATGATACCATTTTAAAGCTATAAATGTTTTTCAATTAGCCTATCAATCAGGACTTTAGTCATAATTCAAATAGAAAATGAATAATAATTATTTATTAAATTCAAAGTAAAGCATAATTTATATTGGTGGAAATCTGAGAATCTCCTTTAAAAACCCTTTATGTTTCATTAATTTTGGGTAAAAAAAAGTCGTCAGCCACATACCCTACACATACCCATCATATCGCCAACTTTTGGCCCATCATGATTGTACACATACCCTTGTGCAATTTTATTTCTTCTTGTGATGCATCATTTTCTTGGTGGTGTCATTGGGTTTGATTCCCTCCAAGAGCGTGATATTTCTTTGACTTGTTCTCTCTTGGAGACATTAAGCATGATGTTCCCTAAGAAAAGACCTTGCACAAATTAAGAAAAATCCCTTTAAATGCACCTTACATTATTTGTTATATGGCCACCTTACAAAACACAACTTGAATGCTTGTAGAGGCATCCTGTTTGTTCATGAGTTCTATGCATACAAATTTTTGCTTGTCTCATGAAGCTCAAAGTTCATTTTTGTGTGGTGCCTTATCAAAGTTATTAGGAGGTATAAATTTTGGTATGGTTTGAGTAGGAATCCCAATTGAGGCATGACTTTCCCCATAGCCACTCGTGTGTGTATGAGCGCATACTGACCATAAGTGTATATCTCTCACCTCTCTTGGATTACTCACCCAACGGACAACCAAGAGTTATGTTGCCTCATAGTGACTATACATTTTTGGACAAATAGCTTAGATCTGATCCACATTGTGTTGTAAAAATGGTTGAAGTTTGATCCACCTCATTTTTTTTTACTTGTTTTTTCTATATTTTAGTTATTGGCATTGCATGTTTTCATATCTTGATGCTACATATTATGCACCTTATGTGTGTCCTTTTGTGCTTATGTTAGTTTGACTTAGGATTTTGGACCCTAGGGGCTTGACTGCCTCCTCAATCTTTTTTATCCTAGACCATCTGCATTGGAATGATTGGACCTCTCTTGAATTTCTACTTTAGTGTGAGTTGGAAGCAATTTCCTCCTCTCACTAAAGTGGGGGCTAAATGTAGAGTAGAAAAATGTATCTGTTTACAAAGTTTTACACTTGTTTGTGCCCTCCTTATGTATTTTGGCTTAATGTTGCCTTTTTTTAATGTTGTAATGTGGATGACACATTCACATTAGGTCTTGGGCCATTGTAAACTAATTAAATTTAATGGTGCCTTTCTAAAGTGTTGTAACTCACTTTCACACTTTTCTAGGGTTGTATCCCATAATTAGACATAGTAAACCTATTTTTAATCAAAAAAACATTAATCTTGTCTTATTTGAAGTGTTGTAACAAACTTTCACATTTTTCTAGGATTTTCATTAATAATTGGGATTTCTTATGATTTAATTAGCCCTATTTTTTACCCACAAGCCTCATTTATTGCATACTTTTTAGGATAATCTCGACACCAATTATTACCTAATCATCATTCAGGTGTTTCTGGCTTGTGTGACCCAGATTTAGTGATTTGGGACTCATTCGACACCTTGGGAAAATGAGTCCCACCTAGATTTTTGGGTCCCAAACCTATTTTTACACCTTTCTAAGCACATCTAATTTTTGGTCCCATACATTATGCTAGATGGGACTTATTCACCATCTTAGGCGAGCAAGTCACATGTGGCCCAAAATTAAAATTAATTCAAAATTTTGGCAGGATTTTATCCTCCTAGATATAAATTCAACTTGTAGTGTTGTAATTGTGGGAATTATTGCATAATTAGTATAAATACAAGGTTATTTCACTCATGTTAGCTCCCAAGACTTTTGTGAGAGCATTCATAATAACAAATTGAGTTCACGAGAGAATTCAAGCATTCACAAGGGAATTCAAGTGTCTTCAAGGGAAGATTCTTCATCAATTGTTGCAGCAATTCAAAATCCATCATCATCATGTCAAGCATATCAAGCATCAAGCATGTTATTGAGCTAGCATTGAGGATCTAAGGTCAAGCATTGTTCTACACCTATTATCAAGATCAAGATCTACATCCTTCATGGCCATGTCATGTTGAGTTGCAGACTTATAAGACATCATTTATAAGGAATCATTTAAGGTATTATTGTCCATGATTCATGTTTTTTATTTCATGTTTCATGCCTTCATTTCATTGTCTCATCATTTGGTTTAACTACCTATAAGGGGTTTGACCAAGGAAAACCCCTATTCTCTAACAATCAACACTTTTTTTCTCTCTCTTTGTGTGATTGCAGATCTAGGTGCTTTGAAGACTAGAAGATCATTGAAGATTAGGTTCCAAGATTTTTGTAGTTGTCTCCCCATTTGCAAGGTCATAATCTTCACTAAAAGGTCATCTACATCCCTGAAATCAGACTTTCAAATCCAAAAACCTAGAGAAGCAGAATGAGCAGACAATGAAGAACATATTTAAAAGTTGAAGTTCTAGAAAATCCAAATTGGAATCATTTGCCACAAGTGGCTAATGAGTTCCACTAGATAGGTTTTTTTCAAATTTTTTTGCAAATTCAGATACCTTTTGTCTAAAACCTGCTCTTGTGCAAAAATCCAAAACTGGGACTGATTCACCTAGAATAGAAAATGAGTCCCACTAGGTAAAAAAATTAGAATTTCCAGCATTTCAGGACTCCTTCTAGTCATCTTCGAGTTTCTAAGTACACACAATTCATCTCACAACTTTTTTTTTTGTTTCATATGCATTTCTAGGTCATTTAATTCAAGTTTGCATCATATTAGGGTTTGGAATTTCATCTTTCATTTCATTGTCTTTTCCAAGGTTAAACTTGGTGGTGAACCCCTCACTAATCTCTAAACATACCCTAGGACAATCCCTTAGCAAATCTCTTTTTTATTCCACACTTGGGTTGAGATCTCTAGGGCATCCTTTAATGTTAGTTGGACAAAAGTGATCTTCTATGTCCAAAACCATAAAGCATCCATTTTTCAACTAAACACATACAAACTCTACAGTTGAAGGCATTCGATCAATTTTTAAAATTTGATAAAGAAGAATAGAAATTAAAGACTCCATACCAAACCAACATTAAACATATAAAGATATTTTCAGATTCAAAAATGCATTACTCAATCTTTTCCAATTTTTATTTAGCACATCTCACTTTCATATTCATATCTGCATTTTCCTAGAGGTAGAGGAAGATAGAGGAGAAGTAATATGAACAAAAACAAGTTATCAAGTTATAGGTATTCTACTACTACTAATTCTTTATGCCTACATATGCCAATCTATTGTATGCTATGCATATGTTTTTCACAAAATTGGAAATATATGGGGTTTCACCCTGATGTTGTTTACATTGGGTTTTTCATTTATATTCTTTATGCCTCAGAATGCAAATATATTGAATGTGATTTTAATGTTTGTCACAATAACCTGTAACTCAATATCTAGGGTTTCAACTTATACTATTTATGACTGCAAGTCATTTTAGTTCAATTTTGGGGTTTTTTTATATTCCATATGCCTGGGAATATAGATCAGTTAGATGCACTATAAATTTTTGTCACCCACTACCCTATAACTTAATATTTGGGGTTTCAACTTAATATGGATGTCAATACATTTATGTTCCTTAAAATTTTATTTTTACACCCTATCTTCTCTAAGTGCACAAGACCATGTCATTTCATTTCAAGTCTTAATGCCTAGCAATGCTTATATGTTCTTAATGCCTAGCATTGCATTTGTTCTAGAGTCTTCATTTGGTAGGCATCCATACATGTTTGGATTTGCACAATTCATTGTTCGTCTCTGCACTCGAGAAAGCTCCCTTTGTATTTTAGGTGAGGTTTTCTACCTCACTTGGCCTATACCACTGTCTTTCATTTCTACAATGTTTAACCAATGTTTGTTCATGTCTCACTATACTATATGTCTAATATATATGTACAAATACACACACACACATATTCCTAAAAAGAATAAAATATTAAAACTAACAAAGCTATGTATTTATTCCAATTAGCATGAGTATATATATACTCCTAGGTATTAGCACAAACCTATGTCATACTTTTAGCCAACTTATCAACACAAGTGAATTTAAGTATACTCATGTGAAAAGAACAACATATTAAAACTAATAGAGTTAAATGTAGTTATTCCAATTAGCACTATATATATGCCAACATATGTACCAAATATGCACTTCTAATAATCTATTGTATAAAATGTGATAGTTACATTTTCAATGTACAGTAAGTGCTTTAGTAAAAGTGATTTCTTTTATATTTTATATGCCTGGGAATTTCAATCACTTGTATGCATTATAACTGTGTCGATGCAATTCTATTTCATATGTGATTTAATTGTTGCATCTAATCATGTTAAAGTTATTTCAGTTCAATTCTTAATGCATGTTAATTCTAAGTGATTTCACTTCAATTCTTGATATACTGTTTATGAATGTCAATGCATTTCTCTTCCATACAATGTCATTGTTACACATAATTTGTTGTAACTGATTTCACTTCAATTCTTAATGCCTACTATTTATGGAAGTCAATGCACTCTTGTTTGATACATTGTGATTGTTACACCTAATTTTCTCTAAGAGATTACATTTCAATTCTTAATATACTATTTATGGATGTCAATGCATTTCGATTTCATAGAATGTGATTCTTACACCCAATTTTCGCTAACTCATTTCACTTCAATTCTTAATGCCTACTGATGCCTATAAGATGAAATATAAATCAAAATGGTACCAACAATTGCATTATAAACTATCAACATGCACATTAAAGAAAAGCAAGTTATTCATACATCATTGTAACTTTAACGATGTTCGTTGATTCTTTTTATTATTGCTTCAAACAAATTTTGTAATACTGTAGGTGTAATATAAAGCTCAAATGTAGTCCAATCCAACAAAGAAGAATGGCAAGAAAAAGTCGTGTACATGTAAAAAAAAGTAATAGTCCTCCTTGTGCAATAACCTATTGTAGAAGCAAACAACATTCCTCAACTTGTTGAGGTAGTCTCGAAGATTCCTGCACCTACAAGTAGGCTGAAAAAAGCATCTCAAGAATGGGAATCGTCAACAAAGGACATGAACAATTCCCTAGAGGATGTAGAAGAAAATGGGATGTCCACAAGGTTTTTTTCCAAGAAATAGAGAATCCCAACTGCAACGCTAAGAAATTGGTTAGGTAGGCTCATAACAACTTTAAAGAAGGGTCCTCCAACTGTCTTCACAGAAGAGGGGGGTCTTATCATAGATTGGTGCACATAAATGATAGTTGTCAACCATGGCTTTGAGATTTTCAATCTCAAGATAGAGGTTGCCCAAATTTTCCAAACTAGACCCAACCCTTTCAAGGATGGGCTACCTAGAAAATCATGGTGGACTAGATTTAAGAGGCGTCATCCAGAATTGACATTGCACACAAGTTTTGACAAGGACAAGGCAATAAAGATGTGACCCATTTTAGTAACTCAATTTTACAAAACACTATCACTAGTCTATGAAAATAACCTATATGGTCTAGAGATATAATATGGAACTATGATAAAACAAGGATTCAAGAAGGAAAAAATTTGCATCTACTGATCACTTTAAGTTTAGGGTTTCGTTTTCATGTGTTCTAGGGAACCTTTTGTGCCCTAAACCCTTGGAAAACACTAAGTGTTTGCTAAAGTCCTTTGGATCCCATTCTAATCCTTTGGTGACTTGTTCTAGCCTATTTTTTGTCTCTTCAGTTGTGGTCCCTAAGTCATCTAAGTCATTCATTGACTGGCCCCATGGACTAGCTCAACTGGTTGTCACCCACTCAAAATATTGTGAGTGTGTCTATAGTATGTGGGTTAGAAAATTTCTAAAATACTTTATGATATATCCTAAGTCTTGATACACAAGGCTCTAAGTCCTTTATCTTATTTACCTAACTGATGACCCCTTTTAAGTTACCCCTTATTTCACGTGCTTATTTTAAAAACTTAAGCCATAGTCATTGGATCCACTACTTCATTCCCATTGGTTTCCTGCTAGCCTGTGACATTAAAAAATTCCAAGGAAAAACCCAATGGGGCAATAGGCATGTGAAAAGTGTCCACCCTTTTGATGGGACCTACTATTCTTTCAAAGAAGTGGTGCAAAAGAGTATCAAGATCAAATATTCTTATGTGCTCTTGTAAATTGATCTTGCCTATTCCCTGCCAGCCCATGGGGGACCCACAGGAAGATCTCGTTTCTTAGCAAGGCAGTAGGAAATTTCCATGTATAGCATGATCCCAAACATACAAAGAACTTTAGAAGACTTGAAATATTTCGTTAAATATTTTTGGTGACTATGGACACATTAAATGGTGAGCTACTAAAAGGGTTAAAATGCATGTGGGTAAAAAGTTGGTGAGATGTTTTAATCTTAGTCTTCAATCAGAATCGGATGTTAACAACTTGGGTATGAGCTTGAAAGGTAAATGGTGTGTATATTGGGTTGTACCAGATGGAGTGTGGCCATTGCTTGCTAGTCCACAACTATTGATCAACATCATATAGATATTAGTGGGACAACAGGCGAGTGACACATGGATTTCTCTATGGCTAAGTGGTGTATGGTGGAGCCCATTTGATAATGAGGGGATATCCACATGACAGTTTCTAATAATCTCGATGTGAATTCAGCATCAATCAAGCTTTTAAAAGAATGTGTGACTCCATCTAAGCCACTCATTGATCTAGCTCATGATGAGATCAATGACCACATTTCAAATTTTCCAAATTGGTGTCATGAAGCCATTTTGGTTTGCACAAGTGAGCAGTAATGGAAAAATTGATGTTTTTCTACCAAATTAAAGGCTTTCTTCATTATGAAATCTATATTTAAAGGCTCATCTTGATAAATAAAAAAGTGTTTTGAAACATCTGGGAGTTGTTGCAATGTGATTTGAGTTCTTCACATCCATAATTTAGGGTTTTTGTGCATCATCAAACTAGTGATTGGAAATTACATCTTCTAAGATCAAATTTCTTATGATTTTCCTGTAATTGTTATTTTTGTCATTAGAATTGCAATTAGGGTTTCTTTTAAGGTTTGAAATTCATTTAAATTGCTATAAATTAATGAATTTGGTTTACTCTTTCACATCAATGTTTATCCCTAAACCTAAAGCCCTAGTTCCAACCTGTAAAACCCTAGTTTGAGTTGCTTATTAGTATAATGGCACCCCTAAGAACTCAACCCCTTGGTTCTAAACCCAAGAAGAGGCCACTATTCCAAGATTTACTGTACCAATTGATATCCTCAACAAATGATAAATGCATACGAAAATTTATGTTTCAAGGTCTTGGGACTAGATGGCATCGTTGAAAAATATCATTCCATTAAAGATGCAACATTTTCATTCACTGGATGGAGATTGTTCACATATTAGTTTGGTAATAGAAATTCCAAAATCCCTATTTACAACCCATGGAGACTAGATATGGGTAAGTTGATTGTCCCAAATGTGTATCTTGATGTGGACTAAGTCCTCAAGGCTATTGCAGCCATCTATGACCCTATGGTTAGGGTGGTGAGAACACATTCAGGAAAGAACATGGTTGAGGTCACCAGGGAGGAGCTTACTATGGTTTTTAGACTAAGACTGTGGGGTGATGAGATGGTGGAAATTGATCAAAAGAAGCTAAGGGAGGAATATCAGAAGGCGAGACCAACATTTAAGATCTCAGTATTGTTAAATTTATTAGCAGTGGGAAAGGAAGGAAGCTGAATTGTACTAGGTTCATCTGACAAAGAGCCCTACCTAATCAGCTATTTTGCAACCTATTTCCAAAAGACCTTTTATTCTCTTTGTCAAATTTTGGGATATGATCCAACTTCAAGCATGCCAATTGCACCTATGTACATGGCTACAAATATACAACATATGACACTCGACACCTCCTATGATTTTGCTACCTATTTATCAGAAGAGATACATAATGGTATGGTGGTTCTAATGAAGGGTGAAATAGGGGTGAGGTTCTGGTGGTATTCTTTATTCATGCATGTATGTTCTTTTATAAGGGATTTGACTTATTTGGTAGTGATATCAAACTAAAAAGAAAAGATAACGGTCAAAATATTTTTTTCCAAACATGGAATCCCATCTTGGAAAAGGATGAGTAGGGCTCAATTTTTGTGGTCTTTTCAAACATTTTTTCTTCTAGGCTGAAGAGAGTTTTGGTTTTGAATTTTCCTAGAATACCTACAGAACTACATGGCATCCTCAGACCCAAGGAGAGGAGACTTGATCTAGGGATTGACCATAATTGGGTAGATGTGATTCCATATCAATATTCCACCATCCTCTGTGTATATGGTATTGAAAATATACATCATGTGCTTGCTAGGAATTTACCATTAAGGGTTGGTTTCTTAGAAGTCATGTGGCAACTTGGAGATGTTGAGGATAAACACTTGGTTAACATGAGGAAAGGAACTTTCTTTCCTACTTATATAGTGTTTTCAGACTTTGTTATGACAACTGGGGGATAGAAGAACATCATTGAAAAACTCAAGCCTTTAGGAATGAAATGGCGTGCTCATAGGAATCATGACCTACAAGGTTTCATGTCTGGTTGAAAGACAGGGTAAAGGGGGGAAATTTAATCACAATTTATCTTTCCTTGAGGATGTTATTAGGAATATTTTTGAATTTTAGATGTAGGAAGACATAAAAATGAAATATATATCTTTCAATAAATTGGAGAGAGTAAATCAATAGAGGGATCCTCAATTCAAGTTGGCTCTCCTTGACATAAAGGATGTGATACTAAGGGTGGAAACGATGTTTATGAATTTTGATAAAGTTGTGGGGAAGTTGAAGGAGGAAAGAGTGATTCAAGAGAAAGGAAAGGTTGTAGCCATTGAAGAATGGGACAAAGGGAAATCACCTATGTTGGAAAAAATACCAACATATTAGCCTCCAAAGAAAGTACATTTGTTTGCAAGGAGAAATGGCACAGTGAAAAAGAAACAAACAAGTGTCACTCCTACCCAATTAGAGGGGTCAAGGGCATCTTATCCTCCACCACAACTACCACCACTTTCACCCCCATGATCATCTTTTTCCACAAATCATTGAAATTTACTCGAACCACCCATAAGACCATCACCACCAAAAGAACCAACACCAAAGAAACAAAAGGTTGGATCAAGTGGCATTGTGGATTACTCCACAAATGACTTTGATGAAGAGATTATTGTCACTAAGGATGAGATGAGGTAGGGTATGCCTTCTCCCCCAAGAGAGATAGTGCCACAAACCTTGAGCCTCAGATTGAGTAAATCTTACTTAAGTGAAATAAATAATGTTGATGATGTCAAAGCAGAGCCTTGTGAGAGGTTTATGGATGATGATGCTTTTGTAAAGACACAATATTTTCAAGAATATGTTTGGAGGTCTAGAAGGGAGGAATATGTTGAAATAATTGATATGAAAAGCATTGCAAATCTTGAGTTTCCCAAAGAAGTTATTGAAGCTCAAGCATTAAAATAAATGATGGCTAAGTACCAAGATATATCTACAACTAAAGGAAGAGAGTTGGTAAAAAAAAGTGGATTGCTCCTATTTCCAAAGTGGGATCTTTCTTCAACAATTTCTTTTGATACAATGAGAAGGAATGATTCCCCTCTTTTTTCCACTGAGGAAGAAGTAACTCTAGCTCTGTAGGGATTAGCATTTAGTGCTCAGTGGAATTCATTGGCTATTTTGGAATTAGCCCTAAATAACAAGAAACCAAATTTTTTGAACCAACTGCAAATCTAAGAGGGGGCTTGGTCATCAAAAGGGTTTCCAACACATCTGTAGTTGAGGCTTCTACATTATTTATAAATGTAGCTCAATTAAAAAAGGATACAATGGAGTCTCAGACTGAGGAGAGTGATTCATTTAGAAAAAAGTATAATGACATGGTGGTTGAATACAATAAGGGGCAACAACAAATTACAAAGTTACACTTGGAAGTTGCATTGCTAAAAGAAAATTTTCGATCAATGCATACACAGGGATCTCCACAAGCAAGGATTTATGTAGTTCCATCTCCTCAAGAGTAGACTCCATCTCCTCCAGTTCATTCCTCCCCTTCCTCCTTCCATCTCCACAGAGTTAAGTGCATGTGATCCTAATGATTTTCCCATTACACATCTAATGTCAAGTACATTCGTTTTACTTCCCCTAGAATAAGTTACTAAGGAAGATTTAATGGAGCAACTCAAGATTTATGAGGAGATGTGCCAAAATTTTGATATATCAATTTATTTGAGTAATATGAAGATTGTATTAGTAGTGTTGGAACATCTAAATAAAAGGATTGGGAGAAATATCAATAGAATTCATTCAAATTATTTTTCCATGTATGATGCAATAAGGAGTTTTGATAAGGATAAGGAAGTTTCTATCCAATTGATGGACAAGTGGATCCCAAAATTTCAAGAATTGAGATACATGAATATTGGATTAAAGCATGATGTCAATAAGCCACTTAGCATTGTCCCAACTCTCAAAATTGTAAATGGGATTAAGGAGTATCAGGGGTTGATTGACCTATTGGAGAAGAAAATTAGGGAGTTGTTGTAGAGGTTCAATGAATGGGGTTTCAGTTTACTCCCTGGAATTTTGAATGATGCTAGTGAAGTTAAGCCTCTCCAATAATGGAAAGTTCAAGCTAGCAATGTGATAGCCACTCAAGAAGCATTGATTTGTGATTCAATTGATATAGAAATGTTGAAGGATAGGATGGATAAGCTTTCTCACATAGGTAATTTCCTTGAATATTTTGATAAAGAATCCAACTAAGTGGTTATAAAATATAGCCCATACATGATCAAGAAAGATGAGGTCGTTGCATATAATTGGCCTTCTGATGAAGACTTTGAGCTTTGGAAGAAAAATTATGTTGATATCCCAGATTTGTGAGTTGTCTTTCAGTTATAGGGTGGTAATAAATTTTGATCTCGTGTCTTTAGCAAGTAATGGTTTTCAGTAAGGTAGTTGTAGCAGGAGGAATACAATATATGGCTTGGAAATAGTACATATTAGTCCTTTGTTATGTCAGTGTTTAAATATTGTATCCTCTTCAATTTAAAAGGTGATGACATAAGGATGTTGATGTGGAAATGCCTTGTCTTTTCTTATTTTTATTTTCATACTTTTGGTCCTACAATTTTAGGGGCATGTGGAAGAATTTTTTTCTCATGGAAGGAATGTTTTCATTAGATAAGGAGTCTTTTGGAAAGTGAGAATATCTGCGTTGAAAAATAGAAAACTACTTTTGCCTCATATGGATGTTTTCCCTCAGGTTTTGCAAATATAATAGTCTTTCAAATGTGATTGTAATTTTCAAATGAAAAAATGACATGTACATTGGCTTTCAGAGGCTTGTTTTGCTACATTGTTTTTATAAAAGGGAATTTAGGGCCAATTGTATGGGTTGTGGATTGATCTCAAAGAAAAAAAAATTGTGTATTCATTATAGTTGAAGGTACATCATAGAGAAACAACATCAGGGATATTGATGTTTAGTACATTAATTCATTACATATGAGGCCAGTGCTACATCCCTTGCTTATCAACAATATTCCTACATTAGTTACATTTGGACATATTTTTTTTTACAAAAAATGTTGTTTGTACATATGTTGTTTTTTATATATATGTTGTTTATACATTGCTAATACATTTGTTCATATGTTGTTTATACAAAAAAAAGAGTGGGAGAGGTCATTACCCCCTCTCCTTTCTTTCTTTCTCTATTGTTCTAGTACTATTCTAGTAGCCACTTTTCTCTGGATTGTATGGCACTCTATGGTGCAACAACTATTTACCAAATGCCACTTCTTGTATGTTGATTTCTACCTTACCTTCCTCCATCAGTTCTTTGAATTTATCTTTGGATGCTTGGATAGTGATAGATACCTACACATTGACAAAGTGGAGAGTGAGCTTTCTATAAAACTCAGTAAGATCTCTTCTATAGCCCTAGTAGATTTCTTTATTCCTTTCTTTCCAAATAAACCAAATTATTTCATTTGATAGTATTATCTTGAATAGGTTATTATTTTTTCCAAAGCCATGATATTTTCCCATAGTAATTTCTAATTTTCTTTCCTCTCTTATTTGACCTCCTTTAAACATGTCAATTTTAAAAATATTTTAAAAATATTTTATAAAAAATCAAGCAAAAAATATATGCATTGTAGAATTAGATTTTTTACAAATGTTACAGACTAGTGGATTCTTATTGGAGTCCATATTTGGTAATATTTGCATTAACAACATCCATCTAGATGCTTCCTTTTTAGGTTCCATGGTATTATTCCAATTTTTTGGAGCACCTAGGAGCAACTACAAACTAGAAACCTTCATGAATGAGAGAGGCAACACACCAGATCTTATTTCACTAGGAGTGAAAAATAATGTATTGAGATAATAAATTACATAGTATACAAGCCTTTTAAAGGAATGAAATATGAATGGGTGGACAACCACCCAGTATGGGAAAAAAACTAATTACCCAAATAAGGAAATGCATAATTATGCCTAAGTAAGCTTAAGCATGGTAAATCCTATTTACCCTAACACCCTCCCTTAAGTGAAACTTATGGAGATTATTATGGAAAAATGAATCTATGCAAAATGGGTCCCAGCTACACAACCATGTTAGGTACCCATTTACAATGCAAAATGCAAAAAAAAATCTCTCACAACTAAAGAAAAGGAGAAAAACCCCGTGGGAAAAAACCCCTCTCTAAAAGAGAGAAAGAAAATAAAAATGATGCATGGATGGAGGACTAAGAATCCTCCAAAATGAAGTGACATGAAGAACATCACTAAAGCATGAAGAAGCTATAAACAACTGTCAAAGATGACTGCTATAGTGCTAAAACTGAAGAATCCTCTAAAAATAGGATGATCAGGATCAAGAAGACAACAATCTACATGAGTGCCCCCAATGACACTACTCGAACAATGATTAAATGAAAAACAAAGGAAAAACATCTATCAATTGAAAATATAGATGGCACATGAATCTGCACGAGTGACCCCAATGACACTACTCAACCAATACAAGTTGAAAATATAGGTGCCAATAGTCTGAAGAACACTAATCAACTGGGGATGAAAGGTTTCCTCCACAAAACATGAATGCAAGAGTGTCTATATGGTAAATGCTCCATCTCACCAAAATGAATGGGTAACTAGCCACTGCATCTGCCTAGTACATAGGAACAAATACTAGATATAGAGCTCACTCCAAAGTGAAACCAAGGAAGTATTAGCATGAATAGTATAATACCCCTCAATAATGCTAACTTGGGAGAGGCATGACAGATCCATTGAAACTTTGTGTATCACCATGTAGTGCATGAAGGAGAAGAAACAACATTTGAAAGTGCACAAGAAAGTACCTGCAACTAAAAAAGGGTGTGCAAAAATAAAGCACAAATGCATGAGGCAAGAATCACATGGATTATTTTTGTCTTGGAGTGACTCTCACTTGACAAAGGTGTGATGGAAAATAACAAAGGCACTACACAACCCCCCATGACACTTTATAATACAATGTGAGTACAAAATATGATACAACTTTATGTACAAAATCCTCAAAATACATGGACAACAGTGTGGCACTTTATCTCAATGTGTTTACATATAAGAGAGTGCTTACAAATGATGCTCAAAATGTTCACAAAGGAAAAAATGCTAGAAAAACATATAAAGCAGCCCAGATGAATCCATCCTATGCAACCAAAAATATTTTAGGTGCCCAAAATATCCAAGTAACTAATCATAGTGTTAAAACACAAAAATATAAATTAATCATACTAGGGACCAAATCTGGAAAAATGCGCGTAACTCTAAAGAGCTCAAAGAGACCTTTCCAATGCCACAAGAATCATGAAAAATGGAGGAACATAGCAAAATTTATGAGCTCGAGAGTGAATAATAGATATCTAAATTCAATGAGAAATAAATGCAACCAAACAAAAATATATATATAATAACCTATACCACTAAAAAGTAAATATCACCACCTTTTTGACAATATTTCATTTCAAAATTTTCACCATCTGGATCAAAAGTAATGCAAAAATGAAAAAAATCCCTACAATAGGGACTTTCAATCACTATCTAGGTGAAAACTTTTAAGTGAAAAAATTAGTGGGGCCCATTTTCTGATCTCCAGACCAACACCAAGAAAATGAGCACAACAACACCAATCACCAAATTTTCTAGAAAATTACTTTGCAAAAATGGAAAAGAATAAAAAATGGCATAAATTGGTAAAGTTTTTCAAAAAGAAGAGGCACCTCAACCAAGATCTAATGGGTGGAGCTACACCAAGCACCAAGAAACACCATGCAAGCCTTAGCTTGGACAACAATTGAAGGCATAGAGGACAATAAATTAATTGATTTCCACCACTTCCTCACCAATGTGGGATTAAAATCCTATTTCAGGTTCAAAGCAACACCCAAACAATCTAAATGGGCCCACCTTCAAAACACCTACTTGTGTAAAGTTGAAACCCTAAACAAATATTAAGGGGGGAATTTGAGAAAATTGTTGCAGCTCCAATCACCCTCCCAACACAAAATCAGGGCCTAGCAATGTGGAGAAATAACCAACAACAAAAATTCACACTAGTGCAAATTTGAATGCCTTCTACACAACAAAAATTGCCCTGCATGCCTTTTCTTTTCGTAGAATCATGACTTTTTCAACAACAATAATACAAAACTCCTTTAATAGAAGAAAGCATGACAAGGAAAGAAAGAATGTGTAGCCTCTTAAGTAATGAATCTGGCCCCACCAAATGCTACCTCCACCATTTGAATGTTGTTGTCTCCAAAGTGTGGATGCCTCCTCACAAAACACCCAGAATCTAGAGAAAAAAATGTGCCTCAAAAGAGAGAAAAAATGCCATTTCAAATGCACTGAAATTCACTTTCAATAGGGAATTGCACCAATACAAAGAAATAGAAAAATGAATAGCAGGAGAATGAAGAGTAAAGGAAAAAAAAAATCCACTGAGCAAATTTGAAACACCCCCTCCAAATGCTTAGGAAAATCACACTGCTACTGGGGACAACACTGGATTTGGGAGAAGGTCTTCTCATGCCTCTTCTCTCACATAATTCTACTCCTTTTGAATACTTGAAGATGCAGGCACGAGTGACAAACTTGGAAGATGTGAGGTGCAAAGCGTGATGGGCAATGATGAGGAAACTGGTCACTAGATATCTCCCTCAGTTTTGTGCTTGGAAAATGTGATTTCAGGATTTTCACACAAAAATCCTACCTTGCAAGAATGAAGTCATCCAATGATGCAAGGATGAATCACACCTAGTCTCCACACAATTTGTAGAGTCTCCAATGAGGAAAAAACCAAAACTGCTTCC
This sequence comes from Sequoia sempervirens, assembly GCA_007258455.2. NCBI lineage: Eukaryota > Viridiplantae > Streptophyta > Pinopsida > Cupressales > Cupressaceae > Sequoia > Sequoia sempervirens. The sequence continues at coordinate 20,124 of VDFB02260975.1, read as the reverse complement.
TTTGGACTGACAATCACACCTCCAAATAGAGATTTTTTGCTTCCTTTCTGCTTGGTTTCCAAATGATGCAAAAAACCACCTTCGATAGTCAAATTGTGTCACTCCAGTGAAAATGTGAATGAAGTGTTTCCCACAAAGAAGAAAAAAATGTTCTTCCAAATAAATTAGCAGCCTTTCTAAAGGAACACCTTGACAATTTCAATCATAAAATTGTGAATTGCAATGAAGAAATCATGCCCACACTGAGAACAATGCCTCTAACTATGAAGATGCTTCTCGGCTTGAAACAAAATTGCGCCTCTCTATCGAACCCAAACAAGCAAAAACTAAGGTTTTCAACACAACAAAGAGAGATTTTGCAACCTACAGTTCATTCACATTGCCCCCAATTGATTCATGTTGCCCCTTTAATCACACATGGAAAATCCTCCAGGTTTGAAACACGGCCTCTAGAATTCAAACAGAACCTCCAATTCTATTTGCAGATCAGGAGCCTCCTTCCAACATCAACCCCCAAATGGGATACGTGCCCTACCGAGAATGAATCACATCCTCCAACTCTAAAGAAACACACAACAATATGAAGAAATCACACAGGAAAATAAATGGCGAGCTTCAAAGATTAAAACTGCCACCAATTTGCCTTCAGATTAGCCAAGAACATGTCCAACAAAAAATCATCCCAAATGCCTCTAGAAACTCACACTTGGTGAAAACTCTCAGCATGGAAGGTGGTTGCAGAAGACAATCTTTGATACCATGTTGGAGCACCCAAGAGCAACTACAAACCAAAAACCTTCACAAATGAGAGAAGCAACACACCTGATGTTATTTTACCAGGAGTGAAAAATAATGCATTGAGATAATAAATTACATAGTATACAAAACTTTTAAAGGCATGAAATATGAACGGGTGAACAACCACCCAGTATGGGAAAAAAACTAATTACCCAAATAATCAAATGCATAATTATTCCTAAGTAAGCTTAAGCATGGTAAATCCTATTTACCCTAACAAAATTGTATCTAAAAATTTGGTTTCATTCTTTTCCGCTTAAGTTTACTTTCCACTTCTGATTTAGCCCTTCTACAAGTTCTAGATTTCTATTCAGAAGACCATATATCTCTTTCATCTTTAAACCTAGAATGTTGTTATTTTCTAGCCACTTAAGATCATGCACATTATTATTCTTAATACTCATGTTAGCCGTGGGTATTACTATATTTTTTTATGGTTTGAAATATTCTTTTTTGAGTTTGTGGAAATTCAAACTCAATTTTTAAAGCATCCCAATATTTTAGCTTACCCTCCTTTAGGATCTAGTTAAAGCAAGATAGACCTTTTTGGTTCCAATATTTAGTAGAGCACTCTTGTAGTAATGCTAGGGGCTTGTCATTGTGGAATACATTCCACCAAATGGATCTTTCTAGGAAGATTTTATTAATGTCCATTTCAATTTGACACCTCTCTATAATTTTATATTTTGAGGATTCCTAAGCTTTCCATAGGCTTCTAAATAATTTGGACCCAATAGGAACTATTGCAAAGTTTCCAAAGATCAAGTCACAAAGAGGCAAGTGTTTCCAGGTTTTGGCTTTTTTTGGAGTAGCACATAGAATGTTATTTCTAACCAAAAATTTCCAAGGCTCATCACCTGTGAGTGCTTTGCACATCCACTTTGTTGTTAGGTCTATTCCTTGTTATTTTAAGTTTTTGAGACTAATGCCTCCTATTTTCTTATCCATACAACAAATTTTCCACTTAATTGCATGTCTTTGCTTATTGCCTTTGTCATCTCACCAAAGGAATTGCCTAGTTTTCTTTTGTATTTCCTCCACTTAATAGCTTTTGAAGAGACACACTGAGGAGTAGTATATGTTATAGGAGGCTAGGATTTTTTGACACACTTGAGCCCTCCCTTCCAATGAGAGGTATTTTTTATTCCAATTTTTTATGTTGGAAAAAGCAAGGACAAACAACTGAGAGGGGGGGGTAAATCAGTTGTCACAGAAATTTAAACTTTACAAACTTAACTTTAATCTTAGATCTAATGAATAAAAAATTTACCATAAGCAATTAACACATCAGTGAGAAAAAGAACACCAAATCTTTTATTTCTCGTGGAAACCCTATTAGAGGAAAAACCATGGTGGATGTTAGTCCACAAGATTATACTCTATTAAAAGTATAAAGGAAAATAATAAGGGGAATGCACATGCATTCAAGCTCACTGTCTATAGCTCATTGCTCAATTACAAATAGAAGACTCACTATCTTATAGAAAGATTTGGATTAAAACCATCTAGAAATTTGAACTGAGAGAATGGCTTTTGTCCAAGCCTGATTATAGTTCCAATTAGGCATAGTACTTCTACACACTTTCTCTTCAATGATATTCGCACTTATGCACACAAGAGAACACAACGCATACTCAACACACTAACCACACTTCACATACTCCTAATACTATCCACACAATTTCTTCTTATATATCTGCCACAAATATTTCACCATAACAAAGTTGGCCAGAGTAAAAGAATATATTTTCAATGTTGGCTCAAATTCACAATTAAATTTTTGATGCGCACCCACCAAGGTTGGCCATAACATAGTGGAGACCCAAACTCACTTCTCCAAAACAATAATACTCCAATTAATCATGCCTCAAACATCCACAACACACTAGCATCAACATGTCGGCCAAGACCAAGAAAAACTGAACATGTGCAAGAAAATATTTTCAATCACAAGCTTCACTGGATCATGTGGATGTACCAAAAAGATATAGGATGAACTAGAGACATCTGAAAACACCAAGAAATAGCAGAGAGACATTCGCGACAATCGACTCACTCAGAAACTCTAAAAAAGACCAGTAAAACACTGTTAGACCACAACTTGCACACGAATTCATGCGGACCTCTGAAACTTTTGGTAGATGATCTAGACATACTCAACATTAAAATATTTGATCCACAATAACTAACCTTTTGCATACATAACGTAATGCCTTCATGACTTGCATAGTTCAACACAATTCCACAAGGAACCTGGAACACATTCACTTATAATTTTCTCAATATCCTCGACATATACAACACTTAGAACATCAAATGCTAATAGTGTTGACATCAATGACAACCACGTATTGGCACCACATCACACCATCCAACAATTTCCCAACAGTTTAACTTTTTCTCCATCTTTCGGTTCACCCATTCCCACGTCTCTTAGGTTGGGCCTGACTACAAAGGGGATCCATGAGTATCTTACTATTTTACTTCGTTCCCCCCATTGCAACCCCAGCCTATCAAACCATGGAGGTTGATTTTCCTCCTAGCTGTGCATGATAGATTTGGCTATTAAGATCCTTGAGCCTACAACTTTCTCCAAGATTTTAAGTTTTCCCATGAGGTGGATCACATTCTCTTCTTCTAATTTTCTTTAATAAGGGTTGTGTCATCTACAAACTGAAGGTTTAGCAACTCTTCTTTATTCAGAAGGATCATTCCATTTACTTTGGGGGATAGTTGGTTATCTTTGAGAATATAATGCAATGCATCTGTAACTATCACAAATAGTGAAGGGGCTAGAGGGAGCCTTTGCTAATGGGTCTCTACATCTCAAATTCCTCTATCAAGTATCAATTTATCTCAATTTGTGCATTTTCATCTTTCATAACTGTTTCAATCATTCTGCAAAGTCTCTTTGGAAACCCAACAGCTTCCAACACCATCATTATGAAAGGCCACTCTATTCTATCATACACCTTTTCAAAATAAACTAAGAGAATTCCCATATTTTTCCATAAGGTTTTGGCCCATTCCATTTCGTCCCATCTTGTTAGGAGGTTCTCAAGGATGTATCTCCCCTTAATAAAACATGTTTGTGTGGTGCTAATTATTTTAGGAAGAAACCTATCTAACCTTTGGGCTATGGATTTTGCAAAAAATTATTAGGAGACATTCAACAAGGTTATAAGCCTCTAATTTTTAATTAGTATCGTGTCTCCCTCTTTAGGGATCAACTTTATAATTCCTTTATTTAGTTTTGTCCTAGAGAGCCTACCTTAGTTTCCTTAATGTATACATTGAGGAGTTCCTCACTCACCCAACCTATGTTCTTTTTACAAAATTCAAATGGGATTCCATCCACCCCTAGGGCCTTGTCATTGTTTAGGGCTTGGATTGCTACCTTGACCTCTAGCGAGGAGAGGTGTATGTTTAGAAGGCTAGCCTCATGCTTAGATATTTTCCTTGAGATTAGTTTTTTGTAGTCCTCTCTTGCCTTTTGTCTTTGAGTATTATTCCCCTTTGAAGTAAAGAGATCCTTGTAGAATTGGAGGAAACGGTTTTGGATATCCTCAGGGTCCTTACTCAGGTTGTCATTGTGTGACACCACATTGATCTTCTCCTTTGCTTCATTTCTTTTTAGGATTTTAAAGAAAAAAATTGTACCTCTATCCCCTTGACTGGTCCAATTTAGTCTTGACCAAATTTTGATTCCTTAGTCTTTTAGATGCCAAATTTTCCTTAGTTCACCCTTCACAGCTACTAGCACCTCATTTAGCAAGATATTATTGTGCTCCTCTTGTAGGGTAGTTTTAGCTTTTAGGAGATTCCCTTGTAGAACATTTTCTTTCCTTTTTAGTTCTTTTGCATTCTGCTTCCCAATAGTTTGGAAGAATTTTTTTTCCAAGCTTCCATATTTATATTTCATCTTTCAATGTTAGATAGCCCCTTGTGCATCCATTTTTTCATTTCTTTGACTGTAAAGATAACATCGCAACAATCCTCATTCTCCAAAAACCTTGTATTCAGAAGGAATTTACCCTCTTTTTTCATACTGATAGGTTGATCTTTTTCTAGAATCACTTTGATCAAGATTGGGTGGTGATCTGAGAGAGTCCAAGGAGTCAATTTGACCCTAGTATTGGTCCCATCCATCTTATCAAATTGAAACATTTCCTTATTAGCATAGAATCTATCGAGCCTACAGTATAATATTTTCTCACCCTTTTGGAAATTTCACCATGTGAACCATATGTTTTTATTTTCTTTCCTTAGCCCTTTAAATGGATCAAAGAGTTGGAGTTTATTTTTCATTTTATACTAGAAGAAATTCTCATTTCCTTTCCATCCCATATCACTCCCACCTAATTTTTCCTCAGTGTGCTCTATCATATTGAAGTCTCCTCCAATGCTCCAAAGAACATCATGTAGATCACTTAGCCAATCCCAAAGTAGACAAGTTTGTCTATAGTCATTGGGGGAATAAATTGAGCAGATGCAAAATTTTAAGTTGTCTCTTTCAATTATGATTTAGAAAAATCTATTACATGGTGAAAGGCCTTGATTTGGTGACCCATTTGGCCCACTTATTTACGACAAAAATTCCATTACCTCCTTTTCCCTTTTCATGTTTCGTAAAAATTTTTGGAGGATTCTTTCTAGATAAAGTTTAAAATTCTCTCACTAGAAGTTTACTACTTTAACTTCTTGAAGCATCATGATGTCATTTTGCTTGACTTGGTTTAAGAATTTCCTAACATTATATTTCTTATCTAGGAACTCAAGCCCCTTAATGTTCCAAGAAACACAATTAAGATTCATTGGTTTCCATTGTTTAGGGTCCATCATCCGAGCTCCTAAAGGAGTCAAATCACTTAGGGAGGGTTACCTTTCCCAATTTACTCTTCTGATAGGGGATTGCATCCTACTTTGGTTTCTTCCTTCTTCCCCTCCTTTTTTGTTTAAGCATTTTGTTCACTAGGATACATCCCTCTTCATCCTATTTTTCACTTTTCTTTTGTTGGGGTGTGTTAATACAACCCCCTGACTACCTTACCTCTGTGTGTCTTCATCTTTGGTTGGGGTTGCAATATCCCCATCTAGGTTAAAACTTGTGAACCAAGATTCCCAACCTACACAAACACAAGGGACAAACACTATATTAGATCAATTGCAAGTTAGTATCATGATTCCCCAATAAATCAATTTAAATTGCAATGAAAAGGAGATAAAATGAAGAACATAAACAAACACAAGCCAAAGATATTAAATCCTATTCAAATGCAATGCAAACTCTTGATATTTTGGGGGAGTTGGTGCCAATTTGATGTGGAAACTGGCCCTTTCCCAACTCCTATGTAAGCTTTGTTGATGATTGATGAGTGCTTCAAGATAAAATCTGCATAACCTAGCTATAAAACTCAATGAGATGGATGAAGATGGCTATGAATTTGAGTATAGTAAGTTTATTCAAGTTGTTGATGCTAAAATGAGGAATGAAGCCTCTTATTTATAGATTGACAAGTTGGAGAAATTCCCAAAATGAAGCAATGTGGACTAAAATTCAACCAATGGCAAGGTGCCACTTGTCAAGATGAGAATGGTTGAGGGATGTGCACATTTTGATGAATGTGGGCCCATAAATGCAATTAGGTGATATTTGAAAATGGTGAAATGACATGTAAGAGGGAAAAGAAATGCCTTAAATGCCACTTGGCTCAATGCACAAGGACATGTAAGATGAATTGAATGTCTTGTTGGAAGGAAAAAGTTCACTTGGATTTTGAATTCAAATTTGAGGGAATATTCATCCATTATGCCATGTTGAGGGAAAATAGGGATTTAATAAATTAATTAAATCTATTTTCATGTGCAAGTGGCAAAAGCTAGAGGATGGGACATGAAAGGAGATTAAATTAATCAAGGTTAATTAATTTAATGAGAGATTAGCTGATGTGACAAATTTGACTTAGATTTATGGATTGATTTAAAACAAATATGAGAAGAATATGATCTCAAGATTAATTAAATAAAGATTTTTGATTTAATTAACTAAGGAGATAAAGTTAGATTAAACTAAATAAGCTTTTAATTTATTTAATTTAATAGATCGACTTTAGAGATTTAATCAAATAAAATGAATTATTTAATTAAATATGGACATAGGGTTAATTAGATCAAATAAATTGATTTAATTAAGAAAGAATGACTTAATTAGATAAAATGATTTATTTAATTAAGAGAGGAAAATTGATGAATTTAATCAAATAAAGGTATTTGATTAAATGGTTAGATCGAAGGATGATTTAGGATGAAATGGTGTTAGTAATCAGGATCAAGTATGTCAGTATATTTTCCATGTCTAAATTTTGCCCCTCTTTGAAGCAAAGTACTTGTTGCATTAATTCAAAGAATAAGTTGTCTCTATCAAAAGCCACAATTTTCTAATTTAAAATTTTCCCCACTGCTACCTTAGTGAAGGAAATATGCTGATATATTTCCCCCTCAAGAGATTGGATGAAAATTCTAATTTTTGGGTGATCTCGCAAAGAAAGAGGACAAGGTGCCCGACAGGTCCAGAAAGGCTCCAGGAAGTCAAAAAATGAGGTAAAGCACAAAAAACGGTGCAAGATGGCCCTTGGACGGACAAAAACGGGATCGGGGGATGAAGACCCTGACAGGACGACCAAACGAGGTAAAAAAACCCTAAGTTCCAGGCTTAAATAGGCCTCGGGGGGGCACTTCCAATTCATTTTCACACCTAGCCTTTAGAGATTTTTGTGAATTTGAGCTCTAACACCCTGACAAGATGGCACAACAACAGCTCCCAATACATATCTCTGACCGAGTACAGATGTACCAGTGACATCCAAGGACTAGGGCACTGGTATGTGAACTTGACCCAAGCTTTGTTTTTCATTTTATGTATTCATTTATTGCACTTGGAACTAGGTCTCTCGCAGCGGTGCTATATAGCACCACTCAAATTTCAAACTAGACGCTCAGTCAAAAAAATTGGCCAGCCATCACATGATGGCCTCTAGTGGTGGATTTTGGAGTTTGAGTACAAACTTCAAACTCTGATACCTTCACAAATCACATCGCTGGATTTTGAACTTTAGCACCGTGGTAGAGTTTGAACTTTAGGGTTTAGGGTAAACTGCACCGCCCTAGCAAAGTGCACCACTGTGGTGCAATTTGGTACTTTAAACATGCCAGCATCACATTTTGCAAACTTCAAACAGCGACGCCTTCACAGGTTGTGATGTTGGGGATGATTTTCTAAATGTTGAGAATAGCTTAAAATATTTTTCCTTGATGATTTTAACACGATGACTTTTCTTGATGCAGGAGGAGGTGAGGGAGATTTATTCTCACGAGCATAGGTCCTAAGATATTTTTAGTTATTTACGGGAACTAAGTGAGAGGGAGCAGGAGTGTCTAGGAGAGATGGGGCTCTAGTATATTTCCTGCGCACCACCTGTACGGACCCATCTAGCCATGATGACAACACTTACTGAGAGATGACACAGTGAGACCTCTTCATTCCACCTTCCGATCGATGAGGCCACTATTACTCTAGAGGACGTGTGGTAGATCCTATGGTTTTTGATTCATGATGAGTGGGTGATCTACGACATGGATGCCAGGTGGGAGGCATGCTATTCTATTATGGACACTGATGAGATATTCTTTTACAAGGGTCAGATTGAGTTGGGGTGGCATAGGCTCCTTACATCACCATACTGGTTGGTGATTGCAGTGATCATATCAAGTCTTGTTGCCCCGATCGCTGATGCCAATATTTCATTCCTAATTGGGGGCTTTCTTGGGAGTGGGTGGTTCGATGTCGACCAACCCTCTTTGTATGGGGTCCAGTTTTACTAGCTTCGCTCTAAAGGGACCTACACGAGTTTTCTTATGTTGACGACAGAGAACTTGGAGCAGGGGTCACACTTCTGCATATATGGGTGTGGGAGTGCATCCTTGTGCTTCGTTTGCATATCATTCTAGTACCGATGGAACCAAATGACCCCACAATCTGGTGCTACATAGGTGGTCTTTCTTTTACACACACTAGGCAGCTCAGGATTCCTCACTGGAGGAGGGTCCTAGATGATATGTAGGTTTTTACATGGCGGTCATATCTTGGATACTCAACATCGTTCAATGATGTAAAATAGTTATTTTTTTCTATCCAGGACCACCTGATGTAGGGGTGAGAGCATACCATGTTAGAGATGTACCTTTTAGGTAGGGTTCAATGTTAGTTTGAGGAGCCACAAGACAGGCCCGCTAATGTTTATGTGGCCATTTTTGCACGTATAATGACACAAGGCTCATGGGGCTGATATATACCTGCCCATGAGGCAGTGGAGAGCTTCACACAGTTGGTGGCCCAACCATGGCCTTATGATCAGGGGGATGCAAATCCTGGTACTATGTAGGCATATCTTGATTGGTTTAGGCCACCCCTGTGGTTGACACTTCTAGGCACACCATCTGCTCTACGAAGAGCGAGAGGCAGGGGGTAGGATGAGGACGAGGATGATATGTGCAAGATTAGGAAGGTAGAGGGCCAACACCAAATCAGCTAGATCAGGACCAGGCACTCCCAAATCAACAGGAGGGAGAGCAGAGATAGGAGGCCCCCCGATAGGATTAGGATCAAGGACAGTATGATGGTCCAAACAGGCACTAAGATGGACATGACAACAAGATCTTGACACTACCTAGGGATGGGGATCAGGACCAGCCCCATGCACAGCCACCCCTACAGGCAAATCAGAGAAATGGGCAGATTTTAGAGTTGTAGGCCCAGGTTTAGTAATTGACAACAGAGAGGGACTAGGCTCGAGATGAGAGAGACAATACCATTTTGTAGAGATAGGCCATAGAGTTACAAGTAGTGGCAGAGATGGGCCGCCGATAGCAATTAGAGGGTATGGCAGCCTCCTCCTGGAACACAGTATCACTCCTATCCTACAGAGAGGCCGTCTAAGAGGCTAACTACTACAAGATGCATTACCATTATGCCATGCTGAGAGTAGCAAGGGCACCAAATTTTTCATAGAGGGCTAGCCACAGGCCAATAGAGCAACGCGAGGAGAGAGCAGGCAACAGCCAGGAGGGATAAGCCTTCATCTTTGATCAGAGATAGGATACCCCTTGTGCCCCATGGTCTCATTTTTGATAGCCTGATAGCCCATTATGTATTTATTGACATACATATGTACATTGATCCAATTTTTGTACCATGACAATATACTTGATGATATATGAGATGATGGTTTTTTGATGTGATATGTTATGTCCTACTTCATGTGTTATCTTCTATATGCTTATGATTGTATATAATGATGCAATGTGATTAATGATGTGATACAGTGATTGGTGGATGGATGCATTTCTTTTTCACTATCTTTTTATGCACCTTTTATGATGATGTATACATTATGTGATGGTTATGTATGGATGTGGTAAATGCTATGATTTATGAAGATGCTTAGACTAACAAATCTATATTATACAATGATGGATGATATATGACATGGTGCTATGATGATGCTTTATCTTATGATGCTTTTGATGGATGTTTATATGTGTTAATGCAATAGTTATGAAATGCTATGGTATGATAAATGAAAATGATATGGTAGATGGATGATACCGATGATATGACGGTTATGGATGCTTATATGTATTAATGGGATGATGTTATAATATGATGGATGTAAATGATTTTTATGTGATGATGTGATGATATAGATGTTTTAGAATATATGTATGGAAATGTATTGTATGTTTTTATATGATATGCTATGTAATATGGATGCAAGATAAATGCAAAGATATGCAATTGTTATGATATACAATATGCTAATGGTTTATGGATGTAGGATGGATGCAATAATGATGATGACCTGGTTAACTGTCATGGTACCACTGTTAGTGCAAAAAGCAAGAGAATAGAAGAAAGAAGGAGATTCCAACAAGACATGAGATGATGATGATGATGATTTACTTGCCAAGGAGTTAGGATTTTCAAAGGGCTAATTACCTTATGTTTGATTACACACACAAGTACGATGCATAAAGGTATGATAAACCAAGATGGCATTGTACCTAGTGTGATGGACTTTGACTTGAAAATTAGATAGGAGTATCCCTATTCATACCTAGCATACAGAACCTTATTTAGAGTGTATTTTGGATATTTCAAGCATCTCAGACCAAAACATAGAAAAGAAAGCCTTCCTATGTGGTCAACAAGACACCTAACACACCCTCCCTACAATCAAAACAAAGCATGCATGACCAAGTTGTATTACAAGAACATCCAATGAGTGTAGCATATAAAAGATAATGATCATTTCCCCATTCCTATCTCTCTAAATCCTTTTGTTCGGACATCATCAAGAGGTCCTTGGAATGAGCGCAATAAGATAAATCAACAAGATAAGGATAAAGCAAACAAATAAGCTAATGTTCTTAAATACCCCTAGCCAAGACTAAACTATGGTGATGCCTGATGTTGATGTCCATTGTAGGAAGGATGCATCCTAGGGCATGACGATATCAAATGATTTGATATGGGACTGATTGGATGGTAGGCTATTGATACAAAGAGTTGACTAACTTGTTTACATACAGACCTAGACTTGAGATTTTTTACGTTTGAGCTTTCACTTTTGAATTGCCGCACTTGTTTCTAATTGTTTCACCAAAGGTTGGGGATGATGATCATTTAATATGGGTGATGTTTATTGTGGGTGAAAGTGAGATGAGACAGATGGATTTTTTCAAATATTTGGATGTTTTTGGAGTTTTGACATGTTTTGAGGCTATTTTGGGTATTTTTGAGATTTTACAAATGTTTTGATTTTCAATTTTCTAATGTTTTGGAGTTTTCTGAGATTTTGACCAAGAGACTAACCTAAGGACCTATCTTAGGGGCCTCGGGGCTGATCAACAGATTAGCCTTACCTACGTTATACACGCAGAGACCATGTAGTTTGACTAACGAGACTCGATTATTGATGAGATATGAACAAATGGTTTGTTAGTTTATTATGACAACTCCTAAGGGACTGACCCAAGTGTCTCGGGGGATGATCAAAGATCAACCTTGCCTATGTTCAAGGCTCAGAGACCCATAGTTCAACAAGACGACTTTATTTTTGACATTTTGACCATCTTTTTGACCTGTTTTGGATTTTGATATGTTTTGAATGTTTTGGATTTTTGGTTTTCTAATGTTTTTGGATTTTCTAGTTTTCTAATGTTTTTGGATTTTTTTAGTTTTATGATGTTTTTGGATTTTCTGATTTTAGGACTTCAAGAATATACACAAATTGATCTGATGAGAACATGCCCCCAACGTGATGTAATAGACTACTCCAATAAAGGCAGGACAAATTGACCTTGAGGATGAGTCAAGTATACTAGGAGGGATCATGATACAAACATAGGACCAAGCTATGGTGCGGATGCAGAATGAATAATGGATGGAGATATGGAATGTGATAGATGATGGAAGCGTAATGGATGGATGATGCAGTCGCGGAAGATCCCCGTGGATGGAAAGTGCTTATTTACAAGGCGTCTATTGGGTTTTCACCAAGATACTTGCCCAAAGTGCCACCGAAGTGGTTTTCGCTAGAGGATGATTTTTCTCTTTACTATTTTTTAATTTTTTCTGATTTTTTGTTTTGGATTTTTACTTTTTGATTTTTTTGTTGTCACCAAGACACTTGTTTGCAGTGTTTTCATCAAAGGACCATTTTGCATTTTTCTGATTTTTTGATTTTGTTCTATACCTTTGAAAGATTAGGCATAAAACTTTTAGATGGGAGTTGTTCATGGGCTCCTGCAGAGGCTCGCCTTCTGGTGTTGACAACTAATATGCCCTTGACTTATAGCTTTTTTTGATAACAAATGGTCCCAACCAGTTTGGTTCAAATTTTCCTTTTTTGTTTGGATTTGGGACATTCTTTTGATTCTCCTTTAGTACCAGTTCTCCAAATTGGAAAGTCCTACCTCTGATGTTCTTATTATAGCTCCTCTTGAGTCTATTCTAATAGACTTTCAAATGATTCAATGCTTCTATACATCGCTCATACAATAGCTCCAACTCATTTAATCTTGATACTGAGTATTCCTCATTTGTGATGAGGTTTTGCAGTGATATTCTCAGTGATGGGAGCTCGATCTCAATGGGCAGTATGGCTTCTGATTCGTAGACTAGGGAGAATGGGGTGGCACCAATGGGTGTGCAGATGCTAGTTCGATAGGCCCAGAGGGCGGGATTCAGTTGTGGATCACTCTTCATCACCAATCAACAAAGCTTGCATAGGAGTTGGGAAAGGGCCAATTTCCACATCAAATTGGCACCAACTCCCCCAAGAGATCAAGAGTTTGCATTACATTTGAATAGGATTTAATATCTTTGGATTTATTTATTTATGTTCTTCATTTTATCTCCTTTTCATTGCAATTTAAATGGATTTCTTGGGGAATCATGATACTAACTTGCATTTGATCTAATCTATTATTTATCCCTTGTGTTTGTGCAGGTTGGGAATCTTGGTTCACATTTTAGTTTATTATGATGGACTCCTAAGGGACTAACCTAAGTGTCTCAGGGGATGATCAAAGATCAACCTTTCCTACGTTCAAGGCTCAAAGACTCATAGTTCGACAAGATGACTTTGTTTTTACTTTTTGACCAACTTCAAAATCCAAAAACATGTCAAGAAAATTAGTAAAAAAGTCAAAAATAGAGTCATCTTGTCAAACTATGGGTCTCTGAGCCTTGAAGATAGGAAAGGTTGATCTTTGATCATCCCCCAAGACACTTAGGTCAGTCCCTTAGGAATCTGTCATAATAAACCAAAATGTGAACCAAGATTCCCAACCTGCACAAACACAAGGGACAAACACTAAATTAGATCAAATGCAAGTTAGTATCATGATTCCCCAAGAAATACATTTAAATTGCAATGAAAAGGAGATAAAATGAAGAACATAAACAAACACAAGCCAAAGATATTAAATACTATTCAAATGCAATGAAAACTCTTGATCTCTTGGGGGATTTGGTGCCAATTTGATGTGGAAATTGGCCCTTTCCCAACTCCTATGTAAGCTTTGTTGATTGCTGATGAAGAGTGATCCACTTTGTTGATGATTGATGAGTGCTCCAAGATAAAATTTGCATAACCTAGCTATAAAACTCAATGAGATGGATGAAGATGGCTATGAATTTGAGTATAGTAAGTTTACTCAAGTTGTGGATGCTAAAATGAAGAATGAAGCCTCTTATTTATAGATTGAAAAGTTGGAGAAATTCCCAAAATGAAGCAATGTGGGACTAAAATTCAACCAATGGCAAGGTGCCACTTGTCAAGATGAGAATAATTGAGGGATGTGCACATTTTGATGAATGTGCCCATGAATGCAATTAGGTGATATTTGAAAATGGTGAAATGACATGTAAGAGGGAAAAGAAATTCCTTAAATGTCACTTGGCTCAATGCACAAGGACATGTAAGATGAAATGAGTGTCTTGTTGGAAGGACAAAGTCCACTTGGATTTTGAATGCAAATTTGAGGGAATATTCCTCCATTATGCCATGTTGAGGGAAAATAGGGATTTAATAAATGAATTAAATCTATTTTCATGTGCAAGTGGCAAAAGCTAGAGGATGGGACATGAGAGGAGATTAAATTAATCAAGGTTAATTAATTTAATGAGAGATTAGATGATGTGACAAATTTGACTTAGATTTATGGATTGATTTAAATCAAATATGAGAAGAATATGATTTCAAGATTAATTAAATAAAGATTTTTGATTTAATTAACTAAGGAGATAAAGTTAGATTAAACTAAATAAGCTTTTAATTTATTTAATTTAATAGATAGACTTTAGAGATTTAATCAAATAAAATGAATTATTTAATTAAATATGGACATAGGGTTAAATAGATCAAATAAATTGATTTAATTAACAAGAAAGAATGACTTAATTAGATAAAATGATTTATTTAATTAAGAGAGGAAAATTGATGAATTTAATCAAATAAATATATTTGATTAAATGGTTAGACCGAAGGATGATTTAGGATGAAACGGTGTTAGTAATCAGGATCAAGTATGTCGGTATATTTTCCATGTCTATAAAGCTATTCAAAAGGTCTTGGAAGAATTGCAGTGCATCTTGGTTTAATGGTTTGAAGCCTTAGAGATATCAAGTTAACTTTTTCTTATCATCTTGATTAAAGGGCTCATCTTTCTCCAAGGGACATTGGCTACTAATTATTTTACTACTATTATGGGTGGAGATACACTCCTTTCCTATGGCCTTCCTAGGGGAACTATATTCTTCCCTTAGTCCTATCATTGGAAAAGGGGTGTCCTCCCCAATCGTACTAGGAGTATTTGAGATTATTGATATTTCATAGTCTTTATAGGGTGCCCTTGGAGATGGTTCTAGCATCAACACTTTATGTTCTGCATCTTGGTCATTTGAAATGCAATCCTTAACCTTGCTAGTCATTGTATCCTTTTCCAAGATAGTCAAGACCCTTACAAGGTTTAGGTCCTTTTTCAAGGATTGGTTTAGCTTTTCAGTTTTAGTATTACATCCAGCCTTTCCAAATCTTCTAGGTCCCTCATTATTTTATTATTTTTTGTTATAGGCTCCCTTAATTGTTGCAAAACTAAATCTTGGAAGCTTATTTTTCCCTCGAAAGAGATGTGGCCACCCTTTTTTTGGTGGTCCTCCTCAAAAGTAGTCTTTCTTGGGGGATCGCTCCCCTCATTTGAATCTATGTTGGATACAACATCCTCCCTTTTCTCATGAAATTTTGCATCAAATTTTGACCCCCCTTGAATTGGGGGATTTCCAAAAATTGGCATTTGTTCTTCTCTGGTTAACATTAGTTCAACAAAGTCTTCTGACCTCAACCCTTGAGGTGGGATCTGATTGTTCTCCATTAGGATCTCTACCACCCTAGGGTTAGGGATTACAACCTCTATTCTAGAATCAATATTCACTCCTCCCCCTGACTCATTATTGTCGGGGTTTAATTTTTTTTCTAGTTAGGTTCTTTCATTTTAGCTCTGCCCAGATTGTTACTTTTCAGGATGGGGAGGTCTTTTCTTCTAGATGCCCCTCTTTTTTGTAGAGAAGGCATGCATTTTCTCTTCCCAATATTTCAAATTTTCAATTTAATATTGCATTTTCTATTTTGAGTTTAATTTCATTCAAGATTTCCACCCTAGGGGTGATGGCAAGCAAGACACAGCTGTCCATGTGTAAGAGTGTACTTTTAGTTTCCTCAACCCTAATGGTTCTCCCATAATGCGAGAGAATTTGTGGGATAACCACCCATTACAAGTAGAATATTTTTTATATTAATCCATCTAGGGTACAATAATGCTAAAAATTCTTCATTTAATACATTTGATGACAAGGAAACAACCCTAAACACTACATTTCCACCCAACCAAAATTCCTTATCAATGGCTTTTTTTGCATTTCAATTTCCCTAAAAAATATCAGAAAAACCCCTTTTTGAATTAATCTATAGAATGAGTGTGAAATCCCCATATTTTTATTCCATACATTCATTGATCAGTCATCAAGGAATTTCCTTGATGGTATTTTATTAGGATCTAAAGTAGCAAAACAATGATAATATTTTTTAGCCTTCATTATTTTTTATCTAAGAACCTTGACATATCTTCATTTGGAATAAAGAAATCCTTCCTAGGGTTTGTGGAAGGGACCATACCTTCACCTTTTGAATTTGGGTTCCTTTTTCCACTTCGTCACCTTATAAATTGTCTTTTTGTCCAACATGTTTTCCTAAACTTGGTGCATTTTCTTGGTTGACATTGAAAGATAGATTTCTCTTTGGCATGAGATTGGATAGACTAGGTATAACTCCTATCTTTCCATGTGTCCTATATGGTAGTGCATATGAAGACACAAATCATCTACTCTTATCACGTGAATTTTCTAATAAATGTTGGGTGTTATTGCAAAATAAGTTTGGTTAGTCCGGTCCATTGTAATGATCTCTTTTTAAAAATGTAGTAATGGAAAAAGTAGCATTTTCCTTGCTTGGTTTGATAATTAAAATTAGCACTTAGATTTCTTGGAGTGGTGTTGTAATGTGTTGTACACATTCACACTGGTCTAGGACCTTTATTTAACTAAAACATGCCTCAATTGATCCTTTGCAAAGGTGTTGTAGAGTGTTGTAACACACTTTCACACTTTTCTAGGATACATTTGCTTAATTAAGCCTTTTGGGCCCCTTTCTAAACAAAATGTACATAATCTATAACTTGTTTAGGTGTTGTAAAGTGTTTTAAGGCACTTTGACACCACTACTAAATTTGACTCCATTTTCTAAAAAATGTTCATTGGTCGTTCGAGAAACATTTGTCGGACAATCGATGAATTGACGAAAAAAATTTCATCGCTATTTTTTTTGTGGAAATTCCGACAACGAATTAAACGTTGAAATAACAATGCAGATCCGTCAGTCGTCAGAATCATAAAATGACTTAGATGTTCATCAGAATATCAACGAAATCATGTATCCACCGATGAATTACAACCAAAATGCAATTGCAATGGCTCTTTTGAAGCATCGAAACAACACCATAAGTTCGTTGTCATTTCGACGAAATGGGAAAGGAGTTACAACGAAGCCTTTGTCACAGCTATAGCAACTTCGTCGGACATTTTTAGTCATTTTCAGTGGCCTTCGTCGAAATTGTGACGAAACAATACAATTTAAAATATATATATTCATTGAAATGTACCATCATGGAGACTCTTGGTGATGACCACTGAATCCAACCCATCGGTGAGAGATAAATCATTGAAACAGGATAGAAAAATCACTCTAATAGTCCATTTCTTGCTGATGATTTCCATCGGCAAGACAGATCCAATGTCACACCGATCTGACCTCTTAAGCAGTTTTTAACACTGCTGGTTATCAGCAAGACATTCTGAGGGTCTCACTGATTAAACAAGTGTCTAAGGGAAAGTAAACAAATGGAACCTATTAATTTTCTTATTTTGGGGTTCTTTAAATCATATAATAGATACCATCTTCTTGTGTATAATGTACTTATATTCATATTTGAATTCGAGACCAATTGTCATTGGACATTCCATTTTACTTGCACAAAGTATTCTATAAGCAATATATTGATAATTCCAAATGATTTATGGTGTTGTACAACTCTACCTATCATCACAGAACTTTCTATTGTTCCCCCTAGAGAATCCAGCAAAGACAAGTTTACAATACCAAGTCAAATAATATGAAAAAGACTTACTTCCATACAAATTAAATGATTATTCTCACAATGGCAATTCTCTAATTACAACAACAATTCCATGAAAGGTTATCCATGCTTCATAAGAGATGACTAATCACACATACAAAATGTAAGATGCATATAAATAGCATTACACTTGAGAACAACCAAGGGCTAACAAGGGAAGGAGTTAAGAAACGTCTGGATTGAAGAGAAAATGTGTAGGGAAAATGTTTAGTAGTGTCAAGAGAGCAGATCTTGTAGAACATATTCTTGACCTAATCAAGCTCTTGAACAACTTAAAAAAAATTAAAATACTAACACATGCATGAGACATGTAATGAACTTCCAATATCTGCTATCTTATTCATTAATGTAGAGGTAGGTAAAGGAGAAATAATTATAATTGTAACACTATTCATAGTCTAGTAAATTATGTTCGTAATTTGTGTTCAATGGACCTCAATTTTATCATTATACTACCCATCTAATACCATATTTTAATCCACGGTTCAACTATCTCAGATCTAAAGAATCACCTTCAATTAACCATTTAAATTACTATAAAATAAGGTAAGACTTTTACTTGCGAAAGATTGGGTACACTTGTAGGATTAAAGTTCTCTCAATCATCAGGATTTATTTGCACACAGACACAACCTGCAACATATGAAGTAATGGATGACTACAAGTTAGTGAAATGGTCCTTAATATGTGACTGGTTTGCAAATTGATTAGTAGAAAATAAGGTTACAAACAGATCTACATGAAAAATTATGAGGACAATCTACTGTAATCATCAAAATAGATGAAAAGTGCAAAGGAAAGAGTCGAGCTACATCTCTAGAGCCTAAAAAAAACACATACAAGAAACATAAAAAAAAAGAACAAACCAGTTTTTGGATGAATACAAAATGGTGCCTTCAAGCAAGTGATTCATATGCTTTCACACCTGACAGGACATTAAGAAGATTTTAGTCTTCCTCTCTGTGAAATTAACTACTTACAGATAAACACAAAAACCAATATTATATACCTCCATGTCTAGCCGAGGGTAGGTATAAGAGAAAAAATTTCCTCAATGCAATGTCAAAAAATATCAATGTGTGTGTAGGTTTGTATTACTCAAAATATCATTTCACTGCCTAAGGAAAAATACCAAAGTGATGTTTTAAATTTTAATCTTCACATAGGCTCCCTTATTGCTACACATGCATATACAAGCATTATTTGAGCTCTAAACTATTCAAATATTAAGGATTTAATTAGCTATAATATGGAAAGTTGTTGTTTAGACATAATCCATCATCTTTTACATATCTTTATTCACTCTTAGTGCTTCAGATAAATTTGTGTAAATGAGACATAAATGTGAATCTTTCATGACAAAGAAAATTCTTAAAAGGAGGGGGGAGAGAGCAAAGGGTAGGGTGCAAGAGAATGCTTGAATGTATAGCAAAGTATAACATTTTGATCATTAGAACAATGAAACGAATCTTAAGTTTGAAGCATTAATATCATTTACATTTATGATCAGAATGAATGTAAGTAGAAAAATTTCTGCATACCTGCAGATGGTACAAAATTTCATGGTTAAGTGGAAGCCTCCCATCAACAAAAAGATCCAAATATTCATGTATCTATATCAATCGAGCCTCTAAACCCTTTAAGAATTTTGTCAATTTTCCACTAACTTGTTATGCACAAAATTAAAATTTTAGAGTTATATGTCACCACTAAAAGCGAAGAAAGCGAGCTTTGAAACCAAATCCACACACAACATAATGTAGTATTCATACAAAGCCATACAAACAAACTAAACTCATAACATAGGAATGGAAACAACTTCAAATTATGATGCAGAGCATGGATTCAGGGTATAAAGAATCATTTTTCTGCACCATAGTGAAAAGTTAGCACTTTGTTTCATCTTTGCATATTGGTTTGATGCTTCGAACGATGCATTTCTTATATTGAAAAGTG
>VDFB02260974.1:0-44920 GCA_007258455.2 Sequoia sempervirens | reverse complement strand
CCACTCTCTACCACCCTCTCCAACTTTCTCCCACCCTCTTCCTCCCTCTCTCCCACTCTATCCCACTCTCCCACCCTCTCCGACCTTATCCCACTCTCTCAGGTCACTCTCTCACACACTAAGTCCATCTATCTCTCTCCCCTATACCCTTATAACCCTTGACCCTTAAACCCTCTACCATATACCCTAAACCTTAAAGTTTAACCCTTAAACCTTCTACCATATACCATTAATACTTAGGTCTATGTGTACACAAATCAGATATCCGATTTGAAATGGATATCCGATTTCTAGACCATTACTTTAAAACAACAACAAAATATGCTTTTTACAAATCAGATATCCGATTTGAAACGGATATCCGATTTGTAAAAATCATATATATACAACTATTTTCATTGTTTTAAAGTTACAGTCTACAAATCGGATATCCGATTTGGAAAACTAGGATTAGTGTTTGCTTTGGTGGTGTGTACTGACACCCGAGCCTAAAAAAAGTCAACACGATATTTTCGTGTTTTTGGGTCGATGAAAGACGTGTTTTTTTCCTCATTGCCACTTTTTGGCATACCATGATCCTGCACATACCCATATACATAGTATATACATATTTTTTGTATTTATTTAAATAGTCCCATTCTTATTTACCATACTTTCTACTATTGCATATACACACTTATATATACATACATATATGTGTGTGTGTGTGTGTGTGTGTGTGTGTGTGTGTGTGTGTGTGTATGTGTGTATATATATGTGTGTGTGTGTGTGTGTGTGTGTGTGTATATATATGTATATATGTATATATATATGTATGTATGTATGTATGTATATATAAGTGTGTATATGCAATAGTAGAAAGTATGGTAAATAAGAATGGAACTATTTAAATAAATACATAAAATATGTATATACTATGTATACATATATACATACACATATATAATCATTTAAGCATATTTAAATTTAAATGTGTCAAATTCAATTCGATAACCGACACAATTCTAATATTGGGATGTTAATTAAATCAAATAAGATTATGACAGTATGGAATGCCATGCAATTAATAGTAAAATTTGAATGTGTAGTGGCCGACAGAAAGGTTGTAACGCCTCCGCCAGAGGCATGAAAATTATAGATTTTTGTTTCCATTTTGAACACACAGGAAGTGTGGGAAAAAAAGCACAGGAAGAAGTGAGTCATTGGGAAGCAAAAAGTAGAGAAACTCGTGGGAAAAATCCATAGATAACTTATTCAATTTTAATATTGAGGTAATTTAAAACTTGCAAAGAATACAAACTTGATTTTCTGTCTTTCCATCCTTATTATCAAATGATATCCTTTCAAAATTTGTATGTTGATTTGTTTATCATTCAACAGTAAGTGCATTTAGATAAATGCCATGGCCTTGGGCCGAATGGCATGGAGAAGAGTAGTGTGGGTTGCTCGACCTACATTGTAAACTATGAGTTCTTTTCTTTAGAACCCATGCGGCTAGCTCTCTGAGCTAAGCTGAGCTTTAAGATGTTAAGTTCAGGCTATTTTCTTTAAGATCACACTCACATACAAGCCATACAATGCCCATCGAAATCTCTATTTTTCTCCACTATATATTATAATGAAGAAGTTGCATTGTTGTGTGTCACTTAATGATCCCATGAAGGAGGGTTTATAACCTTTTGTTTTATTTTCTTGAAGTCTTGTTTACTCCTTAACAACTGGTTGAGGCTCAAAGAGCTTTAAGAGCCTCGTCCTTAACTCTTTGGATTTTAAAATGTTTAGCCAAAATGGCTATCGAAATTAAATCAAATGAAAATGTAAATGTTTCCATTATTCTTTGTATAGGATCGATTACGACTCGGGAGTATAAAACAACCCTCTAAATATTGTATTTTCTTGTATTTTATCCAAACCATGTTATCAAATGGGTCGATAATAGCAAAGGGGGACTGTGTCAAATGTTTCTAAGCCTTGTAATATATGTAAGCTATCTTGTGGTAAAGATTTGAT
Source organism: Sequoia sempervirens (assembly GCA_007258455.2). Lineage (NCBI taxonomy): Eukaryota > Viridiplantae > Streptophyta > Pinopsida > Cupressales > Cupressaceae > Sequoia > Sequoia sempervirens. The sequence continues at coordinate 42,910 of VDFB02260974.1, read as the reverse complement.
CCCCTTGGATGACAACGATGACAATGAAATCCATGTTTGAATGCATACAAGGTCGGCATGTAGGATATCTTTGCATGCATGGTATTAAAACAATAAGCTACATGCGAAAATTCCTAATATATTAATGATGTTTAGAAAAGAGGATCTGAACGATTCAAGATTGGTTGACACAGAGGAACCATAGTTCGTTGCTGCAACCTATGGGGCATGAATATTATCTGAACATTAGTCATACAATCTTTATGTATGAAATAAGGAAATTTTGACTGGATTATTTTTTGTACAAGGTGAAAGAATCGTTCTATTTATTCTATTTCATAGTGTAACACATGCTTGTAAAGTGATTATTTCCCATGTGAATAGCTAGAGATCTGTAACAAATAAAATGACAATATTTGATTTTACATGTATTTGATTTGTTGAAATGAACTGTGGATGTTCTTTTGCATGCAACCCTGTTGGGTTTAAAAGTTATCTTGGTAGCTGAAACAACATGATTTATAATTGTTTAAATGATGAATGTACATTTGTGAGCATCTTGATTATAACTATTTAGTAGGAAACATCATTTCTTTTGTTCAAATAGTGAATTTACCTATGCAAACAATTAGTTTTGCAACTATTTAGTAGGGAACAATACTTGATTTGCTTAAATAGTGAATGTTGTTTAAGTAAACAAAAAATGTTATAGAAACATAGTAGTGAAAGATGCTTAAATAGTATGTGAGAAATTGTTAGGATAACATTTAGAACACTATCTAAGATTGCAATTTGAATTAATGATTATTTTAGAATGTATGCACAAACTTAAAACATTAGCAGGCACATATATGTGTATGCACATAGACCTCATCTATGTACATACACATACTTGTGACATACCTTCTTTTGTTTTTAGTACTTTTCTTTTTAAAGGGAAAAATGCTTAAGATGATAAGTAAAACTTAGTCATAAGAATGATATGAATAAGAATGATATGAATAAATGATGAATTGCTCTATGAATCATAAATTTGATTTCAATTAGAGTATGATTAGCATTTTGGAAGACATTTATGAAGAATTATTTTTGAATAATGGAATAGAATAGTGATACCTTAGTTGACTAGAGTGTCTATGGCTAGACACTACTAGAGGGTAGATAGTTGTTATAGTGGAAAGTTACCTTCTGGGATGGGTGCTGAAATGGAGTCAGAGAGTATAAGTATGCTTTACTAGAACCTATTGTTTGAGGTTATTGAAAAACACTTATTATGCTTGGCCAAGAAATATTGTTCATCATGTATGCATGAATGAAACTTTGTGATTTCACTCTCTATCATTCCTAGCATAGATCTTGCACTTTATTTTCTAGCATATAGATAGAAATTGCATGTTGATGTTTGGGAACACACCAGATTCCACCTTGTAGGTTGTTCTCTTGCTAAAATTTTCATCCATGGTCAGACATTCTTCAAGTCAGAAGAATACTAGGGAAGTGTAAGCTTTGTGGTTGGGTGGTAAAGTGCTTCAACCATGTTCTTGTCCACCAGTGGAGGTGAGCATTCAAGAAGAACCTTAGTTGTTTAACAAACTATTATAGTCTATGTTGTACTTGATGTAAAAATCATTTATGTACTTGATGGAAAATGTACTATGTAATGACATTGTGACCTTAGGAGCCAAGTGAAACTAGATATTGTGATTTGAGTTTTGAAGTGAATATAAGAATCTTTGACTCATTTTAAATGGACGTGTAGCTAGGATTGACTTTAGCCACTAGTTATTTCTTTTTAAATTTAAGCATATTCATGTGTCATTTACAATAATATTAGTTAAGTAATAATTTGGAATGGGTTATTGCATTTGTTATCAAAGCCAGGTTTAGCTCTAGGCCTTTGAGTCTATGATAGCTGACTAGGGTAGTTGACCTTTGACCAAAAATTGGAAGTCTTGAGAATTGAACAAACCTAAATTGAATGCAAGAATGGGAAGGTCAAAGGCAAGACAAAGGAAAGGGAAAATTATTAGAAACCCACACAAGAATGACATAAATGAAGGAAATGCCAAGGCAAAGGTTCCATAAAAAATTCCTGATGATGAAACTCTAGTTGAAGCTCTTATGCGACTCAAGCTAGAGAGAGGCTTGAAGATTGAGGAGAAGTAGACACCCAAGATTAAAAATATTTCTACAATCTAGGACTGGCCTCTAGGGTGTGGAACCAATGCACACATGTTGACCAAAGAGGAAAAAGAGAACCTATGTGTTGAACCATCCTCTTCTATAAATTTTGATGTAAACTTAGATGATGATCTTGAGGAATGCCCTCTTTCTGATGCCAAGAAATCAAAATAATTTAATTCAAAGCCTAATGTAAATAAGGTTCTATGGACTCACCATAAATATAAATAAAATCAGATAAATTTTTTTGGTGTGTTCAATGAGAGACTCTAAAATGTGTGTATCTTGCTTGAATGTGTATTTCTTCTATGTTGAAGGATGTATGCATATGAAAATTATGTGATGTAGCATAATAACGTTTATTCGTAGAACCTTGTGTTGAGATGTGATAAATGTGACTGTGTTGCAGGATAAGTGTGAGACATCATGGTGACCACCAAACAAGATGGGGGTGGTAGTGGTCCCAAGAATGAACCAAACAAGAGACTAGAGAAAATTCTAGAGCTTCTTAATTGACAAGAGTCTCGCATGGACCACATAGAGCAAGAATTTTGAGTGGCACACAAGGACTAGGATTACAAGAATACAAAAGGAAATCAAGGTGATGTGGTCTAGGGGAAATTCCACGAGGGTGAATTGAGGAAGAGCTTGGAAAAGACCTAAAAAAAGTAGCACTACCCAAGTTCGATGGTAAGGCTATTAGAACCAGAGCTGAAGCTTGGATTATAGAAATGGAAAAATATTTTGGGCTTCATAACCTTTTTGAACAGAAAAAGGTGGCATGGGCTACATATCAGCTCTCAAGTGAAGCAATGATGTGGTGGGATAATGAGAAGTTAGAACAAAATCTATAGCCTGTTGAGATCACTTGGGAACTCTTCCTCCAAGCTTTCAGGAAAAGATGGCTACTCTAGCTCTTATTTGACAAGAAAATAATAGAATTTTAGAACTTAACCTAGGGAAATATTATTGTGATTCAATATTGGGAAAAGTTCACAATTTTTTTAAAGTATGTGCCTCAGTATCAAGAACCAATGAATGGCTTTGTATCCAAAAATTTATAATGGGACTCAAACTCCACATAGGATTTGAGGTGGATATGCATGAACCTTAGACCATGAATGAATTCTTTCATAAAGTCACCAAACAAGAACAAAATTTACAACATTTATACAATCTTCATAGTGATTCAAGTTCTAATTCTTGGTATGGAAAGAAGAAATTTCATAAAAGAAAATAAAAGCAAGGGTAAGAATGACCAAAAGTAGAAGGGATTTAGAGAGGACAAGCCAGGAGGTCTTAAAGGACCTCGAGATGGATGATATACTTGTGGAGGTGATTATTATGCCTCAAATTATCCTCAACGTACTAAGTCTTGAATGGAAGGAAGCTATCAGTAAAATCACTAGATCCACACTTAAGTGGACAACAGACAAGTAGAATACCAGGCTTCACCAATTCAGCTAATAGGTAAGCTCTATGGGCAATCTATCTCTATCTTAATTGATATTGGAGCTACTAAATGTTTTGTAGATCCTAGAATAATATCTAAGATACCCATTAGAACTGGGTACATGGAAAACTCATGGACCATATATTACATAATCAAGCAGAGTGGAGGGTAGATACCTATCTCTTTTGTAGTGAGTTAGAACTTCCAAACTTTCAAACTCGGGTCAAATTGTATGTGGCACTCGTAGGCTCATATGATGTAATTTTGGGAATAAATTGGTTAACATAGCATAAAGCTTTAGTGAACTATGATAAGAAGGTGGTCAACTATTTGGATGATTATGGAAAACCAGTTGAGGTTTGTGGAATGTAGAGACCCTTAGAGCTTAGATAGATTTATGCAATGTAGCTCAAGAAAGCTCGTCAAAAGGCTTGTGCAATTTTTGTAGTGCATGTCAGTAATCCTGACAACAAGGAGCCATATTTAGATGACTATCCTATTCTCAAGGAGTTCCAAGACGTAATCCTTGAAGAACTTACGGAGTTGCCTCCGAAACAAGAATTTGATTTTTCTATCGACCTAGTCCCAGGAGCTAAGCCTCAATCCAAGGCACCTTATCAAATGACCACTACAAAAATTTATGAGTTGAAGGCCCAACTAATGGAATTGTTGGATAAGGGACTCATAAGACCCAGTGTGTCTCCTTGGGGAGAACTGGTTATTTTTGTGAAAAAGAAGGATGGAACTTTGCATCCATGTATAGATTATCAGATGTTGAGCAAGGTTACCATCAAGAACTAGTATCCACTCCTGAGGATTGATGAGTTGTTTGATCAAATGAAGGGACCAATGGTGTTCTCCAAGATAGATCTTAGATCAAGGTACCATCGATTGAGGATTAAGGAAGAAGATATTCTAAATATTGCATTTAGAACTCGGTATGGACAATATGAGTTCACAGTGATACCTTTTAGTTTAATTAATGCACTAGCAACCTTTATGAACCTTATGAATAGTGTATTCATAGACTGCTTGGATGATTTTTTTTTTATCTTCATTGATGAAATCTTAGTCTACTCGAATACTATTGAAGAGCATGATAAACATTTGAGGATAGTTTTCCCAATGGCTAAGAGAAAGGAAACTCTTTGGGAAGTTTTCCAAGTGTTCATTCTATTAGGATAGAGTGCATTATTTGGGCCATATCATTTCAATGGAATGAGTTTTTGTAGACCTTGAAAAGATCACGACAATCATGGAATAGCCAGTGCCTCTAAATGTGGTAGAATTTTGTACCTTCATGGGCCTCGTAGGATACTATAAGAATTTTTTGCAAGGGTTCTTCTAGATTTCATCTCCTATTACCTCACTCCAAAGGAAGGGATTATGGTTTGAATGGATTGAGAAATGTAAGCAAGCATTCCAACTCCTGAAAGAGAGGCTTATGACAACATCAATGTTAACTATCCCTAATCCTAATGGTAGATTCGCAATATCACATATGCCTCCAAAGAAGGATTGGGAGTAGTATTAATGCAAGAGGGACAAATAGTGGCATATGAATCAAGAAAGCTTAAGTAGCACGAATAAAACTATGTGCCTCATGATTTGGAATTGGAGGCCATAGTTCATGCCTTATAGATGTGGAGGCATTACCTTTTGGGAAAGCCATTTGAACTCAAGATTGACCACTTGGGGTTAAGATACATATTACCCAATCAAGCCTCAATGCACAACAAAGAAGGTGGCTAGAATTCCTTAGCGAGTATGAATTTGGCATTGAATACATAAAAGGAAATGAGAATAGAGTGGTTGATGCTCTTAGTAGACAAAGACATGTGATAGCCACAATCTCAACAAGGTCTAATTTGAGGTAGTAAGTAATTCAGAATCTGCCAAGGGATGAGCACTATGAAAGAGTGAAGAATGCCTTAGCAGAAAATCCTTCAGATCATTGGTTTGATGGGTATGAGATCAAACTAGATGGTATTTTGAAGTACTAGAGAAGAATGTATATTCCTGACTTTGGAGAGCTCAGGAAGCTGGTTTTGGAAAAAGTTGACAATGCACCTTATTTTGGACACCCCAAAGTATCCAAGATGATAGTAGAGTTGAAGAATGTGTTTTTGGCCTAAAATCAAGAAGGATGTAGTGCAGTACGTAGCTAGATGCTTGGAGTGCCAACAAGTCAAGGTCGAGCATGCACACTCAACTAGGTTATTGTATCCTTGTGACATTCCTAAGTATAAATGGTAGGTGATCAGTATGGATTTTGTATATGGGTTGTCGTTGAGAAAGAATAAGCATGATTTCATCTTGGTTGTGATTGATAAGTTGAATAAGGTTGCAAAGTTCATTCTGGGAAACCTTAAGGATGGATCGTTGACCCTAGCCAAGAAATTTGTCTAGGAGATCTTTTGTTTACATGGAGTGTCGAAGACTATCATTTCTAATAGGGACACATGGATGACCTCAAGGTTTTGGATGACATTGAATGCAACATTAGGGACTAAATTGAATTTCAGCTTGTCTTAGCATCCTCAAACTAATGGGCGAATAGAGAGCATGAATTAGGTAGTCAAAGATCTCCTTCAAATGTATTATATGGACCAACAGTATAAGTGGGTAGAATATTTTCCTTTGGTAGAGTTTTCTTATAATAAATCTTATCATACATCCTTAGGCATGACACCATTTAAGGCCTTGTATGGGTGGAAGTGTTGTACCCGCATCAGTTGGGATAAATTGGAGGAGATGATCATAGTAGGAATTGAAATGCTTAAGGAAATGGAAGAATAAATGAGGGTCATTAAGAGCAGATTGAAAGAGGCAGCAGACTCACAAAAGAGTTAGACAAGAACCAAACTCTTAGATAGTTCACAACAGGGGATAAATTTTTCTTAAGAGTTAAAGCTCATAAGAGTTCTATTGCTTTTGGAAAGTCTTTCAAGTTGGCCCTAAGATATGTGGGACTATTTGAAGTCTTGGAAGCTATTAACCCAGTTGCTTATAGACTAGCTCTACCACTTGCTCTGGGTTGAATTCATAATTTTTTTCATATTTCCTTACTTAAGCCATATCATCTTGATGTGACTCATGTGCTTGATTGGCAATCCTTGCAGGTACAAGATCTAGGAGTGGTGCTAGTGGATCCCATTAAAATCCTAGATAGATTCAACATTAAGTTACATAGTAGAGATATTGCTTAGCTTAAGGTCCAATGGGATCAGTACTTAGAGGATAGTGCTACTTGGGAGGATGCGGAAGAAATAGAACACTCTTTCAACTCTTTCTTTCTTGAAAAGAAAACTCAGTAATTTTGTTTGATATTTTTGGTTTGAGATACTATGATATTTCAATTATGATGTTGAAATATTCATGTGATGTTGTAATAGACATATAGTTTGAAATGATGTTGAAATAGACATATATTTCATTTGATGTTGAAAAAGATATATATTCTAAAATGATGTTGAAATAGACATATATTCTGAAATGATGTTGAAATAGACATATATTTCATGTGATGTTGAAATAGACATATATTTTGAAATGATGTTGAAGTAGACACATATTTCATGTGATGTTGAAATAGACATATATTTTGATGAGATGTTGAAAAAGACATAAATGTTTGAAATTTGGTATGATGTTCTTTTATTCGACTATTTAGACATTAGGACGATGTCTCTTCCAAGAGGGGAAGGATGCCATAACCCAATTTTATTTCATATTTATTTAAATATGGAAAATTGAATTATTGATGAGATTTAATTAAATTAAATGAAGATTCTGGAATATTTGAAAATTGAATATAAGGAATTGATTGATAATTGACTTTGTAAATTTTTGTAAATTATTTTTATCTGTCGTCAAGAATTGAATGATATTGATCAATTTGCAAGTGCAAGTGTGTGTAGTTGCAGGGTGATAGGTTGAAGGACAAGAACAATATTGAAGTAAGATTGTTTAGCTAGATCAAACAGTAAGCCAGTCGGAATTTGGGTGCACACACCACAAAAGGCATGATGACTTGCATTTGAATCAAATTACATATATCAGATAACGAAATCTCCTAATTTAAATAGTTTCCTGGTGTTTGAAAATATATGGCTTGTAGATATAAAATTTGTCTATTTGAACTTTGTGTTTGAACAAATGAAAGAAACTTCCTTTTCAAATATATATATATATAGTTGCTCAAATATGAATTTAAGCTCCCTATTGTAAGTGTATATATATATATATACATGTATATAAATAAATTTTCAATACATACATACATACATACATACATACATAGATATATATACATATATACATATATGTGTATATGCAATAGTAGAAAGTATGGTAAATAAGAATGGAACTATTTAAATAAACACATAATATATATATATATATATACACACATATATATAATCAAATGCATATTTAAATTTAAATGTGTCGAATTAAATTTGATAATTGATAGAATTATAATATTGAAATATTAATTATATCAAATAAGATTATGGCAGTATGGACTGCCATGAAATTAACAGCAATATTTGAATGTGTAGTGGCTGGCAGCAAGGCCATCACGCCTCTGCTAGAGGCATGAAAATTATAGATTGTTGTTTCCATTTTGAATACACAGGTAGTGTGGGATAAAAAGCACTAGAAGAAGTGGGTCGTTGGGAAGGGAAAAGTAGAGAAAATTGTGGGAAAAATCTAGAGATAGCTTATTCAATTTCAATATTGAGGTAATTCAAACCTTGCAAAGAATATAGACTTGATTTTCTATCTTTCCTTCCTTATTATCAAATGATATCCTTTCATTTTGTATGTTGATTTGTTTATCATTTAATAGTAAATGCATTTAGATAAATGTCATGGCCCTGGGCCAAATGGCATGGCAACGACCAGTGTGATTTTCTTGGCTTATACTATAAAGTATGAGTTCTTTTCTTTAGAAGCCATACAGCTAGCTCTCTAAGCTAATCCAAGCCTTAAGATGTTAAGTTCAACCTATTTTCTTTAAGATCGCACTCATGTGAAAGCCATACAATGGCCATCAAAATCTCTATTATGTTCCACTGTATATTATAATGAAGAAACATTGTTGTGGGTCACTCAGTGATCCCATAAAGGAGGGTTTATAACCTTGTGTTTTATTTTCTTAAAGTCTTGTTTCCTCCTTAGTGGTTGGCCAAGGCTCGAAGAGCTTTAAGATCCATTTCTTTAACTCTTTAGCTTTTAAAATGTTTAGCCAGTATGGCTATCAAATTAAATCTGATGAAAGTGTAAATGTTGCCATTATTCTTTGTACAAGATTGATTACGACCCAGGAGGATAAAAGACCCCTCTAAATACTGCACTTTCTTATATTTTATCCAAAACATGTTGTCGAATGGGTCAATAACAACAAGGGGGGGTTGTGTTGAATGTTTCTAAGCCTTGCAATGTATGTAGGCTGTGTTTTGGTAAAGAGCTGACCCTGTTCAATGAGAACGGTGGAAATTAAATCCATGTTTGAATGCATACAAGGTCAGCATGTAGGATATCTCTGCATGCATGTTATTAAAACAGTAAGGTACATGGGAAAATTTCTAAAATATTAATGATGTTTAGAAAAGAGGGTCTCGACTATTAGGGATTGGTTGACTCAAAGCAACCATAGTTTGTTGTTGTAGCCTATAGGGCATGAATATTATCTGAACATTAGTCATACTATCCTTATGTATGAAACACGACAATTTTTACTTGATTATTTTTTGTACAAGGTGAAAGAATCATTTTTTTTCTTCTATTTCATAGTGAACACATTCTTGTAAAGTGATCATTTCTCATGTGAATAGCTAGAGATTTGTAATAGAGAAAATGACAATATTTGATTTTACATGCGTATATGATTTGATGTAAAGAAATATGGATGTTCTTTTGCATGCAACCTTGTTGGGTTTAAAAGTTATCTTGATAGCTGAAACAACATGATTTATAATTGTTTAAATGATGAATGCACATATGTGAGCAAATTGCTTATAACTCTTTAGTAGGAAACAACATTTCTTTTGTTCAAACAGTCAATGTATATATGCAAACAACTAGTTTTTCAACTGTTTAGTAGGAAACAATACTTGATTTTCTTAAATAGTGGATGTTCTTTAAATAAACAATAAATCTTATAGAAACACAGTAGTGAAATTTTTTTAAATAATATGTGCGAAAATGTTAGCATAAGATTTGTTTTTTTTTTCTTTACTTGACAATGTTTAACGTCAATTAGAGCACTATCTAAGATTGCAATCTAAATTAATGATTATTTTATAATGTATGCACAAACTTAAACATTAGTAAGTGCATATATGTGTATACACATAGACCTTGTCTATGTATATACACATACTTGTGGCATACCTTCTCTTTTTTTTAATACTTTTCTTTTTAAAGGGAAAAATGCTTAAGATGATAAGTAGAAATTAGTCATACGAATGATGTGACTGAATGATGAATTTCTCTATGAATCATAAATCTGATTTTAGTTAGAGTATGATTAACATTCTGGAATAAATTTTTGAAAAAGTATTTTTGAATAATGGAATAGAACAGTGATACCTTAGTTGACTAGAGAATCTATCGGTAGATGTTGCTAGAGGGTAGATAGTTGTTATAGTAGAAAGTTACCTTCTGAGATGGGTGCCAAAATGGTGTCAGAGAGTATAGGTTTGCTTTACTAGAACCTATTTTTTGTTGTTGTTGCAACACACTTATTATGCTTGGCCAAGCAATATTATTCATCATGTATGCATGAATGAATTGTGTGATTTCACTCTTTGTCATTCCTAGCATAGATCTTGCACTTTCTTTTCTAGCATACAAATAGAAATTTCCTATTGATGTTTGGGCGTGCACTAGATTCCACCTTGTAGGTTGTTCTCTTGCTAAACTTTTCATGTAGGGTTGGGAATTGTTCAAGTTAGAAGAATAATGGGGAAGTGTAAGCTTTGTGGTTGGGTGATAAAGTGCTTCAACTATGTTTTTGTCCACTGACAGAGGTGAGCATTGAAGAAGAACCTTAGTTGTTCACCAGAATATTATAGTCTATGTTGTACTTGATGTAAAAATCATTTGTTTACTTGATGGAAAATGTACTATGTGATGACATTGTGGCCTTAGGAGCCAAGAAAATCTAGATATTGTAATTTGAGTTTTGAAGTGAATATAAGAATCTTTGACTCATTTTAAATGGACATGTGTAGCTATGATTGACTTTAGCCACTAATTATGTCTTTTTAAATTGGATTATATTCATGTGTCATTTACAATAATATTAAGTAAGTAATAATTTGGAATGGGTTATTACAAAACATTAGGTTAGTAATTTTTGGATGTAAAGGCTTCCTAGTTGGATATCAAAGAACTTTTCTCATCAACTTAATTTAGAATTTATGTATAAATGGATTCTTTCACGGTGCATGTCTTTACTAAGACAACACATGAACTAGGGTTGACATTTTTGTTGTCTAAGTTTGATGAAATTCTTGGGATTGGTTATTGTTGATTACATTGAAGGAGAGAGCTTCATAGATGGGACATGATCAACACTCTCCTTCTTGGATTCTACATGTTACAGCTTCCTCCAAGAAGAATACTTGTGTTGTAGAAGTTTTAAGAGATGAAAGGGGCATGTGCTACATTTTGATGTCAAATATTTGGTAATTATGGTTAGTTTCATTACATTCAAATTCTGAATTCTGGGAAATTATATACAATAAGTAGATTGATGGCTATTTGGATAGTAAAATTAGCTCTCTTGGAAATTAACTAAAATATCTTGTTTTGAAATATCTAGAAGGATTATTTTAATTAAAGAGGATTTTGTTGTTATTTTTCTAACAATAATTTTATAGTGTAACTAGCTTGCTATTTTTTATTCAAGATACAAATCATGATCAAAGTCAAGCACATACCAAGAAGATGGTACTATACTTAAAACACTCAACCTCACTTGGTTTAGTCTACTTACATGGGGATATTAAGGAAGTTGCTAAACATTTAATATATATTATTTGTTGTTTGTGAAGGAGAATCTTATGAGATCCAGTATGGCAGTGGATCAATATCTAGTTTCTTAAGTAAAGATGATGTCGCAGTTGTGAAAATTATTGTGAAACATCAAGTTAGTAATTTCTGGATGTTAAGGCTTCCCAGTTAGTATCAAAGATCTTTTCTCATCAACTTAATTTGGAATTTATGTATAAATGGATTCTTTCATGGTGCAAGTCTTTACTGAGACAACACATGAACCAGGGTTGACATTTTTTTTATCTAAGTCTGATGGCATTCTTGGGCTTTGTTTCCAAGAAATTTTTGTTGATAATGTTGTTCTAGTCTAGTTAGTTTTGATAGCCTTCATTCTATAATGTCAACTTCATTCTATAATTTGAGTGTATCATCTTTCTTAAATTTTGAACAAGGTTTTGAAATCAAGGGTTCAATATGCATATTTTAGGCCTCTGTTGAATAATTTGTTTAAGGAATTTGTTGACAAGCTACAATTTTTTAATTGATTTATCTTTCTGGTGTGTACTTTTGTAAACTTGCAATATACAATGCACTTTTATTCTTTCTGAATTGAGATTAATAGTAGTTTTGTTGGTTGTATTGAGGCATAGCTTCATTCGTGGTGGAAAAGGTAGCACTGTGATAGTTTCTTAAGCCATTCCAAATTATTACTTAATTAATATTATTCTAAGTGACACATGAATATACTCCAAATTAGAAAGAAATTACTAGTGGCTAAAGTCAATCATAGCAACACATGTCCATTTAAAATGAGTCAAAGATTCTTATATTCACTTCAAAATTAAAATTATAATATCAAGTTTTACTTGGCTCCTAAGGCCACAATGTTATTACATAGAACATTTTTCATCAAGTATGTATAAATGAATTACATCAAGTTATATCATAGACTATAATAGTTTGGTGAACAACTATGGTTCTTCTTCAATGCTTATCTCCACTGGTGGATGAGAACATGGTTGAAGCACTTTACCACCCAACCATGAAGGTTACGCTTGAACCCCAATATTCTTCCAACTTGAAGAATGCCCAACCCTACACAAAAAAATTAGCAAGAGAACAACCCGCAAGGCAGAATTTTGTGTGTGCCCATACATCAACATGCAATTTCTATCTACAAATTAGAAAATAAAATGCAAGATCTATCTAAGGAATGACAGAGAGTGAAATCACAGAGTTCATTCATACATACATAATGAACTATATTGTTTGGCCAAGCATAATAAGCCTGTTGCAACAAGAGAAAATGATAGGTTGTAGTAAAGCAAACCTATACTCTCTGAACTCCATTTCAGCATTCATCCTAGAAGGTAACTTTCTATTACAACAACTATCTACCCTCTAGCAACAACTACCCATAGGTGCTCTAGTCAACTAAGCTAGATCACTATTTTGTTTAAGTATTTAAAATATTCTTTCACAAATGTCTTCAAAAGAAGAAATAGAATACTAATCTATACTCTAAACGTAAATTAGATTCTATGATTCATAGAGTATTTCAACAATCAATCATATCATTCTTATGACTATTTTCTACTTAACTTCTTAATCATTTTCCTCTTTAAAAATGTGCTAAAAGCAAAAGAAGGTATGTCACAAGTATGTATATGTACATAGAAAAAGTCTACGTGCATACACATATATGTCCCTACTAATGTTAAAGTTTGTGCATACATTTTGAAATAATCATTATTCAGTTTGCAATCTTTAAATAATATTCTAATTGGATTTTCTTTATCAAAATAAGGAAAAAAAAAACAAGTCTATGTTTTAATAGTTTCACACATATTGTTATAACATTTTCACTACTGTGTTATTCTATCATTGTTGTTTACATAAGATAATTCATTGTTTGAACAGAATAAATATCGTTTCCTACAAACAGTTATGAAACATGTTGTTCACATATGAACATTCACTGTTTAAGCAAAATAAATATTGTTTCCTACTAAATAGTTGTAAAGCTAGCTATTTTCATACGTACATTTATTGTTTGAACAAAAGAAATGTTGTTTCCTACTAAACAACTATGAAACATGTTGTTTTCAATGATAAGAATATTTTTTTAACAAAAAAATGTTGTTTGTAAAAGAATATACACTATTTACATCAACATAATTTTGTTCTAGATTAAATAGTTACATTTAAAGTCAAATATTGTTGTTTACTCTATTTTTTGTCCTCAAACTATTTACATGCTAAATGATCACTTTACAAGTGAAATTTCATTGCTTAATATTGAATTGGTTTATATTATGGACTGAAATCTAGCAAAACAAATAGTCCAATTTCAATCATAAGGACAAAATGTCTATTATCCAAATCTTGAACACTTTCATCACTAGAAATACAATGAGTGGCTTAACTGATATGAAGAATACTAGGTTTGACATGTATGCCGATGTGTTTCTTGAGAAAATATTTCATTCTAAGAAAGCATAGAAGGTTTAACTTCAACAATTAAAAATGCCCCTTTTAGGATGCAACAGAACAACTATGATTACTCAGGATCAACCAATCTCTATGATCGTGTATGTTCTCCCTAAGCTTTAGAGATATATTTCAAATCACCCATGAGGGCTTATTGCTTTTACGATACATGCTACAATATTATATATGCAGACTTTTGTCTATATCATTTTATATTCAAGGGTTAGCCATCGATACTAAGATCAACCCCAACATGGCTCAGTGTTTCTTCTATCATAAGAAAAACTCTTCCACCATTCTTATTGAATGGGGTCGATTACCCATTTAAAGGAAATATTTGCATATGCAAGTCTCTAAGAGCTTTGTACAATCCATATTACAAGTTTCGACCCTTTAGTAATAAGCTTAGAAATAATACAAATGAAATGCAAAGAATGCATACCCTCCCCATAGGAATGATTCCATCCTCTTCAAGGAACATATTCACAAACACAATAGTATATTGGAATAATTTATGATAGCCTACATAAGGTAGAGTATTTTTATGCAACAAAAAGGTGGAGGTGCAACCATTGGAGGTTCTCAAGCCTCGTCCTGGCTCTAAACATTAGCCACAAAGGCTTTAAAATAGGTCAATTTCCCATTGTGCAGGTCGTAGGCCATGTGTCCTACATGTGGTGGCAACAACATACATATAACTACTCACTCATTCGGCTTCATGCCATTTGAAATATAGAACAACAATATCTTTTCCTATGATGCCTTGAATACTCTTAAGAAAAATGAAGAATAAACTTCTAACAACATTTGATAATTGAAGTAATGCTAAGTCATTGCAAGAATATGGGGATCAAATTACCTCCCAAATCGAACTATGATGTCATTATTTCCTTAGATTTTTCCTGGCTTTTTGTTTGACCCTTTTCTTTTCAAAATTCCCCCCAATTTGTTGCCTCCTTGCTTTTTCACACAACTATCTTCCCCCAAAAGGATAGATACAATACATTATTTTTCATGTTTTTCTGGTGATGCCATTACTGCCATGCCATTGCTGACTACCTCTAAATTTAGATTATTTCCATAAAGGTGGTGATAGTCCACTGTCTTAGTGGATTTCCTTACGATATCTTCTTCATTTCGAATAGACCGATTTTAGAATATATCAGTTATAAATTTCAATTCGATATAAATTGAATATGTATATGTTTATATTATGTTTGTATTTCTATATATATATATATAAATGGTTCCATTCTTATTTACCATGTTTTCCAATATCAAGTATATACATATATATTCATGTATAATTTGTTTGTTTAGAATGGCTTATAAGTTCCATACATCATTATTTAAAACAAGGAACTTGAATTTTCATTTCGAGCATACACACACACACACAAACACAAACAAAGAAATCTCCTTAACAATACTCATTTGTGGTGTTTGCACCCATATTCCAATTGGCTTACTGTTTGATCCAACTAAACAATCCTACTCCTCTGTGGATTGTAACTCATATTTTCAGTCTTGTGATTGAAAATAAAAATTGTAATACTCTATTTCTAAGCTGTAACTAGAACACTTTTCTTTTATTAATAAAGTTAACTAGTTTTTCCTTCTCTGATGGTTGTCTTATTATGTGAAATTGATGATTGATGTGCAATTTGTGTTTTATGTTTAAATCCTCAAATATCGATCAATTAGAAAATGACTAAATATACTACTAATTGACGTCAATTAATAATTAAATTGAAAAGATATACTACCAATTGATAGAAATCAAAGAATAGTGAGTAAATATGACTAAATGTATGGCCAGTGAATAAAAATGACTAAATATACTACCAAATCAATCAAAACGATGATTAAAATTAATGACTAAATACACTACCAATCCATAGAAATTAGTAAATAAAAATGACTAAATAAGTGACCAATTAACAATAATCAATGACTAAATATATCAGTGAATAAAAAATGACTAAATAAGTGACCAAATTACAACAATCAATGACTAAATCAACGACTAAATATAACAATGAATAAAAATGACTAAATAAGTGACCAAATTACAATACTCAATGAATAAATCAATGACTAAATACACTACCAAAATTGATCAATCAAAACAACCAATAAACAACTAAAAATGGTTTAGTCATCAATTTGGTCACATTATAAATGACTGGCAATAAACTACTAATGGTCACGTGACCATGTTTAGTCATTTATGAGCAGTTTTTAGTAGATTTTTTAGTCATATATTGTTGTTTCTATACTAGTGATCCTTAAATTCTTTCCAACATCTTCCCTCCATCTCTTGATTCATAAAATCTCCAATTCATCCATCCTCATGCACCCATGCCATTTCTATTTTGCAGAAATTTAGATGTCAAACATAAAATACATAAATGCAAAAATTCATATACATCCAAGGATCAACATGTCCCCTCCAAAAGACATGTCAAAACAATGAAAAATCTCATCCAAAGAAAAAAAGATAAATCCAAAAGGCCACAAATTGCCATGAAGAAAAAATAAAAAAACTACATGGATCCCAAAACTACTCACATAAGCAATACATCCCAAAGAACATTTAAAATTAGTATCCAAACTTTCCAATACAAAGGATTCCTATAATCTTATGTCATCCTCTCCATCTAAACACCCCCATCATCCAAATCCATTTTGGGCCCTTATATTCTAAAATTTGCTACCCTAAATTACCCATCATCTCATCCATCCATTTTGGGTCCCTATATCCAAAAGTCCATCTGGATTCCTCCATCTATATCTCAAAATTAAAAATCTATTTCTCCACAACTCCATCACCTTTCAAGATGTAGTTCAATTTTGATCTTGCAAACATTCCCATCCACTCATCCACAAGTCTTCCATCAACCCATCCATTATCCAACACCTATTTTTCCATCCTCCCATCCCTTTCATCCAATACTTTGCATAGATCCATCTCCCTCTCCATATTCCCTTCAATTTCATCCCCTTTCCATCATTCTACCAACATCTATGACCATACCTCCACTTGCCATGGTCCATGTAACACATCTTCAAGGGATATCATCCACGGAACTAGATGCTTGAGTCCTTCTTCCACCTCCTTATCATTCATTCAAATATATTCCAAATCCATCTATCCACATCCTTATCGTCATCCTTTTCCATCCATGTACTATTCCAAAAATATAAAAAATAAAAAATGAAAAAATGAAAAAAGTAAAGAGAAATCATTCATCCAATGGTGAAAACCACTTCTTTTGAAAACTTGGTCAAGTACTAAATGAAAATTTGGAAAAGAATCATGTGTAATCCTTTATCTTGTTTCACTCTACACTTGGGGGTAAGATCCATCCATGTTATCCTATTTACAACATCCTATTCATATGATCATTGGTTGTCCCAACAATAGATCTGCCAAGGTGATTTTGGCCTTGTAGACCTGTTGGAGAAACCTCTTATTTATTTTTTCATTCCTTGCAATTTAGATATATCATCACCTGGGTCTTTATACCCTACTACATAACATCTATTTAATATTAAATTAGTAATTCTCCCCACATGATGCTAGCATAACAACACATCCCATCCATCTAATTTATTCTCCCATAGTCAATCCCATTATCCCCATCAACCAGCTACCATTCTTAGCTAACCTAATTGTTACCCCTATCTACCCATCCCCATTGCTTTCTTCTTGCATTATACCATAAACAAAAAATACACTCCTTCAGTGCATCTATCATAATCATGTATTCCATATGTATTTAACTAAAATATGGTATCTTATAGTAGAGTTGTAAAACCCTAACCTAAATGTGTGCATGTATCATGGGTTTCACATATATGATTAGAATCCCAATATAGGAAAACTACATAATAGAACTATCCATACATCCATCTTACAAACACATCACACAAATTAATCATATATTTTAATCTACATCCATTCATAAGTAACCAACATCGCTACATCATAACATAATATATATCCATCATAAATCATGCATACATCATAGATCCACAAAGTATACAAAATCATAATCATCCATAACAAGTATACATCATCAATAATTTTTATATACATCACCCCAAAAACAATTCTCATCTCATATATACATGTAAAAAAGTGGTACAATGTGTCAAAATTAGTGTAAAATGATGCTCAATGGACTAGGATAAATATATAAAAATACATGTGTCATATATACAAATGCAACACAAATATATAATCCCACAAATATGGATAGCTTTAGCTAGCAATATCATTTGGACCCCTACGTAGTATGAAAAAAGAAATTTAAGAAGTTACATATAGAAATAGTATATCAAATAATTACTTTATAGTTTAATTATATCAATTTATATTAAATTTTTAAAACTATTTATTATATTAATATATATAAATTAATTAAATTAAATATATTTAAATTTATAATTGAAATAAATTAATAAATCCCAATTCTCCAATGACTTTTGATGCTCACCCACATAGCAACACAAATTCTAGGGTTTCAATCCCCTTCTTTAGTAGCTCAATCCTTTAATCCCACTTGTTTCTAGTGCATGGGAAATTAAACACTATCAAGGGCTTGGTGAAAGGATCTTGTGCCTCTAGTATTTTGTATGGTTCCCATCCTTTGGAACCATCATTTTATCTTAATTCTAGGAGCTCTCAACTAATATCTTCCTTTCCTAAGGCTTGAACTAGTTTATTTCCTTATCTACCTGAACTAGTTTATTTCCTCCAAGAAATTGGATCATCCAAAGCTCAAGTCAATAGTTTTTTTTTTTTCACACCATGGATGTGTATCTCGTTTAGAGAGGGGTATTTAGGTCCCTTGATACTTAAAAAATACTACTTTTCAAGGAGCTACAAATTTGGATGATAGGGTTTCATATCTAGAAGCCCTGATGGCTCATGATTTAGCTAGATCATAAATAAATTTGGTGGTTAAGGTTTGCTCTAGCCCTAGTTGCAAGTTAGATGGAAGGAATTTGACTAGAAGTTCAATAATTTTTTAATTATTTGTTCGTGAAATTAAAATGGATTTTGAGGTTACATAATGAGAGTAATATTTGATTGATCATGTTATGATTTACAAAGCTATAAATTTTATTAGCCAAAATCAATAAAAAATTATGAGTTGATCTTCAAGAAGTGGAAGCATGATTCAAAGGATGAGATCAATATTTATACCTATTCATGGGTTTTTAAATTTTGGATCTTGAATCGATAAGAGAAAAAGGGTGGATTTTGAAGTCTACCTCATGGATCTAAGTGGAGATTTTTTGTGAATGATACCATGGTATCCTTATTTTAGTCCTTAAAGTGACTCATTTTTCATTCCCTTATTTGGGTTAGTCTTTCATATTTACCTCTTAATAATATTAGACTATAGGGATGATATTTATTACTGACTCCTTAGGGAAATTTATATGTTTAGCCAATGAGGTATCCAACAAAACATATAAAAAATTTCCCATTCTTGTGTGGAGATGGACCTCTCTTAATATTTCATTAAATAAATTTCATTGAAGGTCAAGGTAGAACTTGGATCTAATTAATGGATTTCAAGAAATAAAATTTTAGATCCAACACAAAAGATGTCTATTTGTGAGAATTTGACTTCTCAATGTAACCAAAAGGATTCCAAAATATTTGGTACAACTAGCCCAAGAGATTCTTTCAAAATCACATGGCAGGAGGAGTTGAAACCTTGTCATCATCTTATTGTTCCACATGATACAATTATCTTAGACTCTTGGTCTTCAAAAGATGAGAAGGATATAAACATTCTAGGTAAGCAAAAGGCTCTTGACACAATTTTAGATTCACAAGATTATTAGATAGATCTACTGAGATCATAGCTATAAGAATACAACCTTCAATTCTCAATTTTAAAAAAATATTAAATAAACTCAAAAACATCTCAAAATTATTTAATTATATTGTTGTAGGCAGCTAAAATTGATCATTTACATTTGATCAATTTCTTGGAGAATGCTAAGATTTGAAAGCATGAAACAACCTTCCACTAGTGAATAAAATATGAGCACAATAGTATTTCTATCAATAAATAAATGAGAATGTAAATATACAATAAGGAACCTTGCTTATATAGGCAAGGTGGATGAGGTGAGAAGGTAGGAGACTACAATAACTAGCTACCCCTCCAAATTTTCAACACCTGTTAGCTCACTTGATAAGTGTGTGAGCAAGTGTAAAGTGTGCATGCAATAGGCATCTCAAGTGATCCGGACACATGTATCAATGCTATGAAACTATGAGAAAAAATTCCTAAAACTCCCTAAGTAGAGTCTTAACTAATGTGAATAGGAATCTCTTAGGTAGGCTAAAAGTTAACAAGTTCGATAGTCACTATTTACACCAAAAACCCCCTTAGGTGCAACTTAGGGAGTAATGTACATGCACTAATGATGAGTACCAACTATAGGCCATGTTAGGCACTCATATATAAGTTTCTCATAAAGTGGAGAAAGGGAAAAAACCAAGTGGAAAATAAAACTCCTTTCTAAAAGAGAAATTCAGTAAAATAAAATGTACAAGTGAAGAAGATAAGTGACAGATAAAGAGCTTATCATGACCCCCAAGGACTAATTTTAGCACAATGTAAAATGAATGTTCCCCCCATAGGAGAGAAAATAGAGAAGGTCTATATGATTCCCCTAAAAATGTGAAGTAATTAGCTCCATGTGAGGAAATGCTTCCTCACAAATTGATAATAGAAGAGAAACCATGCAACCTCCCCTCAAAATGGTTTATGTAGTACTAGTATATGTTCGACACTAGCTACTGAAGATGATCCATGATTATTGAACATGTCTTCTCTTGAAGAGAAACAACACCACAAATTTGTGCAAAATGACTTTCCATTTTGAATAATAATACATATGCAAGAAGAAAGATCAATGTCTCTAAATTTTGCACATGATCCAAAGATAGATCTGATTCCCATGATGTCTTCAAATGATGCTCAATGATCTCCAAGCCAATTTTGGCATGCGATGAATGTTGATAAGATGAATCAAGTACCATAAAAGATTTAGGAATAGGGATCATTAATGTATGGTGATAGCTAGACTAATGTGAATCTAGTAGTGTTGTAAATGATGATGACTGAGTTGGATAGATCAATTCATGAATATCTACATAATTTGTCATGATAGAAGTTGATATAGACAAGGTAAGAGCAAGATCCAAAGATGGCAATGATGATGCAACCTCAACAAAGCTAACATCATGGAGGAGATGAACATGCTCAATAATTTCTTCCAAATATGCGAGATGAGATTCTACAAACAAAAATGTGATGTCTAGTAGATATATGCCTCCCAATGTGATATATTTATAAAGACGATAGTAATGTCCTAGTGCAAATAATTGCTAGAACTCATGGATGAGTTAATTTACTAGATTCAAATGTACCATCAAGGGATTCAAGTTTCACTATCCTAAATAGATGTTGGAAGAGATGATATGAGAAATGCGAATAAAATTCATCCCCATGTTGATTACTCCCACAATGTGTGTACTTTAGTTTGGCATTTCTAGACATGGTCTAATGATTAGAAAATATTAGTGTGAAATGCAAGTATACCCACCAAAATTAGTGTTCAAGAGAATTATACCTTAAGTATGAAGATTGGATGCCAAATTGATTGTTTATATTATACAATGTTTTTTACAATTTTTGAAAAATAGATAATCCAAATCTTTAAAGTACAAGAAAAAATGAATTTCTTATAAAATTCTAATAAAAATAAAAAAATGTTTGCAAAATTTTGATAAGCAGGGTGAAAGTTATGTCCTATCAAAATTCACTTACAATGTTGACTTTACAGTTTTGAAATACTAATAAACAACACCAAATTCAAATTGTCTTGATGTCAAAATTTTGGCAAGAAAAAAACTTCCTATTGACTAATCACACTTGAAAATCTAACTCTCCATTTGCAAGTTATGCAAAAATGAAAATAATACCCTTTTATTAGATTTTAATAGTTAATTAAAACAACTAACTGAAATCTTATGGTTGGATGAAAATTAACATCAAATGTTGACCAAAAAGAAAGTGTAACTGTAGCAAAATGTGGTTGATATGGACCAAGTCTTTGTGCAAGTGTTGAGTCTTCATGCCAAATGTAAGTTTTGTTATTATTATTGTGGAGTCATGTACTGCAAGTGAAGAATATCAGTTAAAGCTCAATAAGGAAAGTGCAAGAGAATGTCACCATATTTTAACTAAAAGAGAGGTAAAAATTTATTCAAACTAAAACAAAGAAGTACAAAGCAAGGGAATTACACATCCTTGTCAATCTCCACTAAGTGGTCCAACTTTTGTGACAAATCTAGGGGTAATTGACCCCTATCCACAATGTTCCAATTCTACAGATGATTAGAGGCCCATTTGGCCAAACAATTCGCTACTTCGATCCATTCTCTAGGAATGTGACAAAAAGTAATAGATTCCAAAGAAGTACACAAATTAAGAATTTGCTTAATAATCAAAGCTAAATGCCAATTGACATCTTCTAATTGTTGCCTATTCAACAAAGTCACCACCACCTGAGAATTAGATTCACAAATGATCCTTCTCTACCCAAGAGCGCAACCGCACTCCACTGCATATAAAATGGAAAGAGTCCATCAAATTGTTAGTATGAAGACCCTTATAAATAAAAAAGATAAACTGAACAATCCCAAAACTATTCTGCCCAACACCACCAATATCAGCATAACCATGATTTCCCCGAGAAGAACCATCCATTTTCAACACTCCCTGTGGAGGAGGACACCAACGCCCATCACTATTTATCTTCCAAAGAGGATGTCTACATCTATTGCTCATGATTTGACCAACACCCTTCGTAGCACCACTTTGAGGAAGATTGAGATGATTGCAACAAGCAACATCTCCCAAATCCACATCCTCAGCCAAGTCACACTTAGCCGAAACAGTTTCTCCCAAATAATGAAGAATTTTACACCATAAATGTTGGACAACCAACTTCACATCTTGAAAAATCTTACGATTCTTCCCCAACCAAATATATCAAATAATAAAGGTAGATCCAAGAGCCCAAGTAATTTGAAGAAAAAAAGTCTTAACAGAGGTCTTGCCCCACAGAACAAAAAACTCAGTCAAAGAAAAAACATTCCAACAAACCTAATTCCAGTCACCCCACCAAAAGTGCCATATATCCCTAGATACCTTCCTTGAGCGAATAGATGTTGATAGATTTGGCCACGCTTAGAAAGGGTGTGTGAAGCCGCATAGGGCTGTGGAGGTCGTGTGGGAATTGGGGCGCTAAATCTTATTTCCAATTTTCTAATAAATAGACCCGCCAAATCAGAAATATTTCCTTTTGAGCAGGTCGATGGGCAATGGGAACCACGTGGGGCCTATAGAATGTCGATGTAGATGGTGAGAGGCTACGCAGTGCAGGTGATTCTCTTTGGCATTAGAATGGAGAGGACTCGTCGTGCAGGTATGTGCTGCTTAGATGGAAAGGTCTGCTCTAGGTATCCTCAAAATCGTGCCCCAAATGCCACTCTTCAATTTGTAGATTTTTTTGCAAGAACAAAAAGAACTCCATTGGGATTACATGCCTACAAATAAGCTGCAGCTTGGAGATACAGAGCATGGGAGAGGCAGTATATGGAGGCATTTATGTTTTCCAATGACACTAAAGAAAGACCTGCAGCAAAAGGACCTCGAAAATGGGCTAGCTAGGACAAAAAGCAAGCCCAAAATTAAGGCCAAAGACCTTTAAAATATCTGCAAACAGGCCAATCCAAGAGAGAAAATATCGTGTAAACAAGCCGAAATGACCACAAATTTACCTGTAAATAGGCCAAAATGGCCAAAAAATAATAATTAAAAAAAATCAAATATCAACCAAAAATAGCAATGGGCAGAAAAAAATTATCAAATGTAACGAAATCATAGATATTTCTTTGTTTCTCGGACCTTTAAGACACAATGGCAGTGTTTGTTTAGCTCTACGTTGATAGTGATATGTACGAGAGTCACCTTGATGCGGGAAGGAATGTGCTCTCATGGCTTTGATACCATGGTGGAGAATGCCAAGATTTGAAAGCATGAAACAACCTTCCACTAGTGAAAAAATATGAGCACAATAGTATTTCTATCATATATACAAAATGAGAGTGTAAATATACAATGAGGAACTTTTCTTGTATAGGAAAGTTGGATGAGGTGAGAAGGTAGGAGACAACGACTAACTACTCCTTCAAATGTGCAACAGTTGTGAGCTCATTTGACAAGTGTCAGAGAAAGTTTAAAGTGTGCATGCAATAGGTGTCTTAAGTGACGATGACACATATCTCAATACTATTAAGTGAGACAAAATCCTGAAAGTCTCTAAGTGGAAACATAACTAGTGTGAATAGGACTCTCCTAAGTAGGCTAAAAACTAATTGGTTTGATAAAGTCCCTATTTATACCAACATAATTTACATTCTCTTTTCTTCATTTCCAACTTACATATTAATGAAATAATATTTTTTTATTTAATTAATATTTTCTACTAACTCCATTATCACGTCCTTCATGTAAAATAATTTTCCCATTTGTCCCAAATTGTAGCCCTTAGTAAATAATTATTTACCTAGCCTATATCCCTCTTTCGTCCAAAAAAATTAATAATAATCGACCTTTTAAGGCGCTTTTCATAAACCACTCCTAACCTTCCATTATCCCCTAACCATCTCCTAATCATTTATACATGGGATAATCAATAATCAAACTTGGATTTTACCAACCCAAACTCCCACATGAACCATATGTGTTACCAAGTACTTACAAGTAGTACTCCATGGTATGGGTCAATATTCTATTCTTCAAATTTTAATTTGACCATGGTATCTTGGGGCTCTGGACAATCCACCTCTTTCTCATAATACTTAATTTAAAATTACCCATACACCCATACATACTTGAGGGTAGGTCAAGACAAGACTCACATTTTTAAAATCTTTCTAAGGTACTTTATAGTTACCAACTAGATTTTTTCCATCCACTACTTCCCATGTCAAATCTCATCCCTTGATTTCTCCATGATTTTAGAGCCACCATCCTCAACTAATCTCCTTGTGCCACTTGTCAAGTTATTTATGCTTGAGAACTCTCAAGCATTGTGAGCCCTTGATCTTCCAATTTCATCTTCACCCTCCATCTAGTCCTCCCAACTACTATAAATTGGAGGTGATCCTAGCCATTTTGATCAACCACATGAATGCAATGTTATGCTATTAAAAATTGAGCACACATCCTAATCAATTTGGAAAAACCACTCTTTGAGTGCAACTAGGAGATTGTTATAGAGTGTCTTTTGATGTTTTACGTTATTATGGTCTTCTAAATTTTCTTGATCTAAGTTTTTGTAGCTTATTGTACAATTTCAATTTAGTTTAGTATAGGTTGTTCATTGTTGTCACTATTTAGTTTAGTATTGATCAATTTAGTTTAGTATAAATTGTTCATTGTTGTCACAATTTCCTACACACAATTACATTTTATATTATTAACTTAAAAAAATTCTATTTGCTATTAAGTGGCCCTTTTAGGTTGTAGTTCCATGGAGGAGGCCTTCTAAAATATCTCAATGGGTGTTGCTAAGAATTTTTAGGAACCTTCATAAGCAAGGGTCCCATAGATTTTATAATAATGAGTAAGCTTTAAAATATAGTTCTCTAAATTGTAAAGAAGTTAACGATCTCATGATTATTTTTTATCCACAAGAAATGTCAAATCTACAATTATATAGTTTTCAATTTAAAAAGTGATTGATAAGAATTGTGAAAATCATAAATGAATAATATGTGAGCAAAATTTTAGAAAGTAAGTTGGGAAATGTTCACCCCCTTTCCAAAGACATTTTTTAAATATAAAATCTAAAAGGAGGGGCTCCTATATTCTTAAACAAGATCTTAAATTAATATATAATATTTTTTTCCCTTCTCAAAAATAGTTCATGTAGTGCTCCATAAGACACATTAAAAAATAACTATGAAAAAATCAAAAACCTTAAAAAAATCCTAATGCTATAAGAAACAAATGAAGAGATCAACTTTTCCAACAATAAAGATTAAAACTAGTAATTACACCTTAGTGTGCAATGGGTACGCCAAAGAAGTGTGGAAAGTCAATTAAGATCAATTTTGATTTATTTTTGTAATAGATAAAACTATTTTAATTATTCTATATAATTAATAGTTTTATTTTAAAATATAATATATAATAATAAGTATAATTGAATTATTTGTAATTTATTTTTTATTATTAAATTATATTCCACATTTCATATAATAATTTTAAAAATTATTAATGATATAAATAAAATCAGTATAAAAAATTAATGATATAAATAAAAAAATCAATATAAAAAATTAATGATATAAATAAAAAAATCAATATAAAAAATTAAAAGTAAAAGGCCTGCGCAGCCTGCCGAGGTGACGATCCCTACTCTATAGCAGCCTCGCTGCGAGCTACTTCACACATAGCCACAATGGGAGCCCCAGATTACCAAACCATGGATTCGACGAATCTCGCTTCTTTGCTTCGTCCTCCTTTGAGTACAATGCACGCATCACCATCGCCCTCGTCCCCTGCGCACTTTTGCTGGTCGAAATGGGCGGTTTTTCGGTGATGGCAACGCTTACAGTCAGAATAATGATTTTGATGAACGGCTGAGATTCATTTAATGGTCAACATATCAATATAAACTATTGATTGACATTTTTAACTTTGTCTTCTTTAAATAAGAATACGCCTTCGGTGTAAAATAAAAAAATTATAAAAGAATTTAATGGAAAAATGGTATGGATAACGCATAAACAACATTCGTGAAAGTTATAAATGAATGTGAAGGACGTGATGCACATTAACACTAAGTTATACATGATCAGCACATCGACTGCTTCCCACTTGACGTTTACGTTTTCTTCATCTCTTATTTGCCCACTCTCCGCGTGTACGCGTGAAAACCAATAAAACACTAAACTCAAGATATTGTAACAGGTGTTTAATGCAGGTGTTAAAATGGCATTATCGGCGGAAATGGAGGAGGATAATATTGTTTTTAATATTAGTGGTAAAAACAGCAAAATGGTGAAAACGGTGGAAAGGAGTGAATAAAAAATATCAGGAAACCTTAAGCGCGCAGAAATAATGCAACAAAGAAGGTCTTTAAGAATTTTCATTAACAGAAAATAAGGTTTCTGCGAGGGTTTTAGAGTACGGCCAAGTTGTCCTCGCGAAAAACAGAGACAGGTCCATGTGTTCGAATAATTTTGCATGTCCTTCCCGCTAAGGACACCGTCAGATTTAGTTACAACGAACGAGGCCAGATTCTTATTAAAATGGCATTGAATTTAGCGGGAGCCAGCTAGCCTGCGGAAGTACAGAACATTTTCAATATCGTAGTTACTGTAAGGAAACACTAAATAGGGGAGAGGGCCCAATAGTCGTGGGGGGTCCAATAGTCGTGCACCCAATCGTAAATATAATATCCAATAGTCGTTTATATAATGTCTAATAATTGTGATTTGACTACCCATAATTAAACAAAATGTATGCTTTTGATCTAAAAAGCAACCAATCATGTGATACCACATCAACGCTCAACTACTCATGATGTAATGTACGAGAATTGGTCTCACTATTTTTTGGGGCCTTTTTGGACACCTTGACAAAAACGCATGCTGATGTGGCATCATATTTGATGATGTGGCCCTGAAACCTTAGTTATAAGCAGAGAACTTGCCAAGTAAGCTGCTATAAAAAATTGGGAGTGATTTGAAATTTCGACGTAGGATAATTAGAAGCGCGAAGTTAGGGTGCACGACTACTGGGCCCTCTCCCCTACCGGAGCGGAAACTAATAGCGCAGAAAAATATGTACGACTGAGATTGATTTAAGCATCTTGCCGGGTCTCTCGGGGTTTGTGAACTATTGAAAGGCAAAGTGAGCTTCAAAAGCTCATATAGGACACGCCTTCGGCCTAAAAATACAATAATATTACATAATTTTTAAAAGTAGGTATGAAAAAGTCACACCACATTTTGGAAAACTTCATTTCAATATTAAGCAATTTTGAAAACTGACCGACAGATTCTTTCCATCTTGCAATTACACAAATCTTCTTTACTGTATGCCTTCTGCCTAAAAATACAATAATATTACATATTTTTTAAAAGTAGGTGTGAAAAAGTCACATCACGTTTTGGAAAACGTCATTTCAATATTAAGCAATTTTGAAAACTGGCCGACAGATCTTCCCACCCTGCAATTACACGAATCTTTTTTACTGTACACCTTCGACCTAAAAATACAATAATATTACATATTTTTTAAAAGTAGGTATGAAAAAGTCACACCACTTTTGGAAAACGTCATTTCAATATTAAGCAATTTTGAAAACTAACCGACAGATTCTTTCCATCCTGCAATTACACGAATCTTCTTTACTGTACGAATGTACGAATAGCTCGAGGAGTCTTCCACATGATTTCCTGTGAACCTTCTCACAAAGCTCCCTGTTTCTTCAACAGTTTCGGCAACGTCAATCCTCGCATACACGACGCACTACCGATGGTTGCATCGATTGCATGGATGCATGCCACTTTTCATTACTGTCCAATGAGCTTGTTTACTCTTTTATGAAAAAGGATAAGAATTTCATTACTGTCCAATGAGCTTGTTTACTCTTTTATGAAAAAGGATAAGAACAAATTGGCATGCATCCATGCAATCGATGCAACCATAGGTAGTGCGTCGTGTATGGGAGGACTGACGTTGCCGTAACTGTCGAAGAAACAGGGAACTTTGTGAGAAGGTTCAAAGGAAAACATGTGGAAGACTCCTCCAGCTATTTGCACAATAAAGAAGGTTGGTGTAATTGCACGATGAAAACAAGCTTAGGAATGATGTAATTGCAGAAGTTGATGGAGAAGTCTTTGTAAGTACTGTACCAACAACAGGACCCCGTCCAACTATTGGCCCGTGCTTCATGTTTCACGTGGACGGAGTATATTACCGGTTTTGCCCGTATGCTTTTAATTTATTCACCAATAACTGACTGGTAAATTATTTTGTGAGTAGATTTCAATAAACCATAAGTTTTTGACATGTCATATGATCAAGTTTCTTTAGCAAGTTCTCTTGACAGAGACGAGGGTAAGAACTAGCTGTGTGATGCACACTTGTAGATTTGGCGACATAAGTTTGGTATAAAGATTCAGTGGAGTTCAATCCGTAGGCTTGTTTCAAACAGTAATTTTACCATCTGCTCTCTTTTAGCGGTAGGCACAAAATCTGACCTGTTTCAGGTTTTTGAAAGTGCGTCACAGAATGAAGATGCATGAGTGGGAGAGTTTGTTGCCACACTGGTTTGGAAAACCAGAGTTGCAGTGGATTCAGTGGGTTTATGCTCTCTGGCAGATTATACGCTGCAATTCACTAGGTCTCTTTGCATTATCCTATTTGCCCTTTTGCCTGTGTCAAAAGTACAAGAAGAAAACAGTAGTAGTTCTGGGTGACACTAATGACTATCTTATGCCACAAGAAGAAAGAGAGGACTATTTGCGCCAAAATGCTTACCGACTAAAAAATATTGAGATATTAAGTAACCCCTGGCACCAAAGCTTCGATTGGTTTTATGTGGTAAAGTATTGTGGGCATTATTATTTCACACATCATAATAGTCTGTGTCAGTTGGCAAAATGTGCTGAAACACATGGTGATATCACTGAAAACATAATATTTGTTGAAAGGCTTCTCACAGTAACGGGCTCATGGGCAGTCGGCAAGAAGATATCTCACACAGAGGCTTATGAAAAGGTATTCTCAAAGCGTTATAACTTTAGTAAAGGCGCTGATGTTGTTATCCCAACCATCTTTGATTACGTTGATTTAAGCAACAAGATTTGGGGGATTTTGAGTACAGTTCCTATACTGCTTCAGGCTAGAAATTTTAACAGGTTTTCCAATTTATTCAGTCTTGTGATTATTCTGTTAGATCTCAGTAGACATAAGTGGTACAAGCTCTATGACAGAATTTTCATTAAAATTGCCGACTTTGTTAAACTCAACGTCTTCAAACAACGACGAGGCTTGTACGACTTCTTCTCCATATTCAGTAATCGCTGGAGATACACTGACACTGTTAGAAAACATGCTTATGTCGCAGGAAAAGGCGACAAGTTAAAAATAAGGGGCTATTGTAAGCTGGAAGCTGAGGATGACTTACAGGTTCAAAACTGGGAGTTTTACTATGATGATCCTATTGACCAGCACATATGCATGGAGATAGTCGATGGTAGAGCTCGTTGCAGCCTTATGAAACATAACCATCCTTATGCAGATGTAATTTTGAACAAGCCTGTCTATGTCCCTTAATTAGAATCTTATGGCATGAAATTCTGATCTATATCAAAAATAATGTGACACGCATATCTACGACATATATATAATAGGTAACTTGTATTGATTTCTATTGAATTCTGTTATTAAGGTTTTTAATGGATACGATTACACTCTCTCTATCTCGAGTTTCAACTTTGTTGCCATCTTCCCTATTTACATTGCTTATGTGCCTGATTCAAGTGCTGTGGTTCTTATATTTCTCCACCAGAGGTTTATTTATACCGTCTAAAATTCCAACATTATTGTTTTTAATTATATAGGAGTACCACAACAAATTTAGAGGTTCAAGCAATCAGTTTTAGTCCCTGCCTATAGGGCGGGTCAAAAATATTTTCGAGCTATGGGTAAATGTTGTTTTTGTGTCTGTTAAGGTTGGGCTCTCTTTTTATTCTCTTGTTTTAGATTTACAATACAGATAAAAACAAATCAAAGCCTCATCTCTGCTCCTCAACTCCTTGCAAAGTAAATATATTGTATTAATAAGCAATAGAAGTTATTCGATTATGTTAGTGGCTGTTGGGCATTCTCTCTGTAGCTAGCTGCTATATTTATTTTCCCGTTATAAAGGAATACACGGAGGTCTGATTAGGCTCTTCATCTTTGACGCCTAGAGCCATTGAGTGATGTTGGCTGCTTTAATTGCTTTTGTTTGTTACAAAATCTGGAACAGTTTTTGCTCGCAGATGTTAAGAGGGCCATTAGAATCCGTTAATCTATGTTTTCAAAGTACTTATATGGCTGTTGTGATCACTTGCTAGCATCTTGTATTTTCTCTATATATTCGCAAATGTTGTGTATATATATTATCAAATAACATGTTGTAAGCAGATTAAGCATTTTATGTCTATATACATGGGAAAACAGCAAATTATATATACGTTCTTTTATTTAAATTTGAAATGAAAGAATCTGAATTCTGTGTTGAAGATTTTAGGTTAACATTTCCACATTTTTTTCAAAATTTTATTTGTTTCTCAATATAGGTAGGAAGTATAAAATCAGATATGTGTAAAATCCCCTTCCATTAAGTTTTGACAGATGTTCATATAGATTTTCTGTTACATCAAAACTTACAGGTGTCAATGAACTTCCAAATCATTATCATTATTTCTCAATAAACTTCTAAATCAACGTCATCACCTAGACCCA
This sequence comes from Sequoia sempervirens, assembly GCA_007258455.2. Lineage (NCBI taxonomy): Eukaryota > Viridiplantae > Streptophyta > Pinopsida > Cupressales > Cupressaceae > Sequoia > Sequoia sempervirens. The sequence continues at coordinate 11,161 of VDFB02260974.1, read as the reverse complement.
TAGTGATGGTTAGTCTATGAGATCAACTCCCAGAGCTGTGGAAGTTAGTCCAACAACCCCCTCTGATCTAATTTAGAGGAATTGAACCTGGGTTGAGTATTTGATATCACATATAGAATTCTTGTTACACCAAAACCTGCAGGTGTCAATGAACTTTCAAACTGACATCATCACCCAAACTCAGAGTGATGGCTAGTCAATGACATCAACTCCTAAAGGTGTGGCAGTTAGTCCAACAGTCCATACCCTGTCCAAAGGCTCCTGTTTTGAGACAGACAGGGAGGAAGCTGACATATGTTGGGGAGTTTGGCTTTACAATTGCATCTGCTTGAAAGCTTCTTAAGGCTTTTCAAGAAACATAATTTGTGCATGTCCTGCAATCTTAGCTGTCCATGTGAGTACATTTCTTTGAACAATTTTTTCAAAAAGTTCACATGCCTTAGTCTATGCTTTCACATTTGACATTCATTTCTAGAGAAGCTTGATATTGGTAATAATACTAGTTTTGGTAAGACAGAAGCTGCATGGCATACCATCTCGCATGTGTAGATGTCGACGCAGAGGATCAACAGGGTTACACTTGGCAATTGACTCAGCAATTAGTTGCATAGCTTTTGCTTGTCGTTTATGTAAGAATGAAATACATCCATGGCTTTTAGTTGTTTCTGGGCTTGGGTTTTTGCTGTCTGTTGGAGTGTATTCGACTGCCAAAATACATATGGTTTTAACGGAAGTGCTTCTGTGTTTAGGTATGTACATGCCTCTTTGTCTATTGTTTCAACTGTCAGTGAATTGGCTCTTAGACTATCATCGTTTTTAACTCCAAATACAATAGTGGTTTGAGTGTTTACATAGAGAACATTGCACGGTTTTTGGCCATGAAACATGGCAGCCCACATGTACGGCAAACTTATCACTTACATTCCGCCGGTGGATCTTAAATCCGGACTGCACTAACCACACTCCATCGGCAGACTCTCTGCCATCAAGTGGTGCGATAAGCATTTAATACCAAATTAGTTTAAAAAAATAAAAACCGAAGTTCCGGTTCCGGTACTGGTTCAGGGTTCGGGTTCGGTTTGCGGGTATGGCTAAACTGTTTTTGAGATTTTGAATTCGTTTTGGGTTCATTCCTACAAAATACATGTAAAAATCATATATATATAGTCTAGAAGCATGAATTAGGATTAGAATATCGCATATCATATATATGGACAAAATCTAGAGTACTAAAATCTTACTGATGTTGCTTTTATCTACTCTATTCTTTATTACATTCGTTGAACCTCTGTGTTCCTGGTCAAACAACCTAAGCACTAAAGCCATTATCAATGTAATTTGAAGCCTGCATACATAGTAAGAACATGGTTCCAAGAGTGTTAGGAATATACTAATAGGAGATTTAATGGAGTGAACATTCAACATAACAATTTTCTCAAACAGCTATAGCATTAGCCCTTAAGAAATGAGGATTTTTCTTGGTCGACTATTCTGCAAGATGCAAAGTATTAGTGAAAGATAACATCATGGAAAATGCATTTAACAGATCTTGAGAAGAGGATAATACAAAACTTTTATGGATCCTTAACAGTTATAGAAACTTAAACATAAATGTTATGCATACCACAACACAGTGATTTATGTGGGGAAAACCCTTTTGGGAAAAAAAACCACTCCAAAAGTCGTCCAATATATTATTCAGAAATTACAAAGATTATATTATATTTGTAGAGCAAGCTTTTCACAAGAGTATCACCAACCAGAGATCCAAAGGCAATATGACCACTATAAGACCCTCAAAAGACATCACAATACACAGTTGTAATACAATTCCCTCATAAAATAGGGTTGCCTTCTAGGGCAAACCAAGCTAATAAAATATTGGTAATTGCAAGGTTAGACATATTTTCCCAACAATTTTACAAGTTGAAATTAATATAGTTCAATTTCCAATGTTGTAAATTATACATTCATATTTTGACCGTGTACAATAAATGATGTATGAAAATGAAAAAAATTACTATCCTTTTTTTAAGCATAAGCTCATATTCACTTCTATGGTAAAAACCTAAGTATTTAATTTGTTGTATGAGTAAGTTACATTTTCATTTGTCAACCATTCTTGTATGCATTTTGTAGTAGATTTTATGGGGGTCTCTACAATTCTCTCATTAAATTCATCAATGTGGCATATGATAGAAGTTTTGGGAATATTTTTCATGTCTGTAATTAAATTTCTACAAATATGTCAGGTTGTTAGGCATCGGTTAGGGTTTCCCTCTCACTATATTTTCTCTCTATCCCCCCTTCTCTTGTTGGATATATTTAAAAGGTAGTTTGTTGCATTTTGATAAGGGATTTTTTTCTTGGTTGTATAGTGGACTTATGCTTTATTTGAATTTTTATAACTATAACTGGCTTCAAGCCTCATATTTAATAGATTTTTATCTTGTTACATCATCTATCTCTTCTTGACATGTTGTATGATTTGTTATCTTCATGTGCGAATGAGTGCTTCCTATTTCTACATATTTATGTTGTGTAAATTTTGGTTGCAAAAGCTAATTGTGTATTTCTTCCATTCTAGTGTTTGTTAACCCTTACCTTCAAATCTATTATAGGATTTTGTGAGTTAGATATTTGTGTAAGAATTTTTACAATCTTTATTGTTTCTTTGTGCTCTCATGAGAAAGGAAAAAACCATTCTAAACATGGGTGCATCACCCCTTTCATTTCATCATTCCTTCTTCTCCTTTTCCTTGGAAATCAATAGAGTAGGATTAGTTCTTTGGTTTGATCAATTGTTTGAGTCGGATCAATAATTTATACCTAGATTAGAGAAGGAACCTACCCTTAATCAAGAGGTTTTGCTTCATTCAGCAAGGTCTCACACCTTAAAAGCATTCCCATGTTTTCATTGAGCAACTAAATTCATTCGAAAAAGGGTGTAATTTAGATTGAAAATAGGTATCATAACTTCAAATTTGTAAACCCCTTCCTAGATGTATGAGTGATTTGATCATGATATTTTACTAGGTACACTTTGGGGCAAAAGGATCTCACCACTAAGTCTAGACAACCCCAAAAGTTATGTTTTCATATATAACACTTGATATTTGGATATCAAATTTTGTTGGCTATTCTGACTCAAGAGTTGATGCTTTGGTAGAAAAATTATCGATACAACTATATGGAATCCATATTGTATGGATCTGTATAGTCTATACTTTTCATACAATACTAGATAAGGCATAAGAGGACATGAGCACTAGATTTATTGAATATTATATGCAAGTGTCGATTAGTATGATTTTTGCATCAACATCACGTAGGGATAGGTACAATTTTTAGCATTATTTTAATTAAAAAATCTACAAGCAAAATATGAAGAGTTTTTTAAGCAGTTGGTTTAAAGAGCTATAGCCCTCGGTCATGGCTAGCCTTGTAGGACCCTAACATCACCACCACATGAAGGAGTGGTGTGTAGGAGTTGTCATTGATCAAGTGACTAGATTTGACATCTCCACTGAAAATCACCACCACCAACATCAAACAACTAGCTTGTGACATTGTAGTTAGGATTCACCACCCCATTTCACTGCTCAAGTTGGCTATGGCAACTAATTTTCCTCCAACACAGTGCTAGTGACCACTTTTGGCTTTGCATGCTAGTTATTTTTCCAAAGCCATAACTTTTCACCCAAGTATTGGATTTTAATTCTTAGTCTTTGGAAAGTTAATTCTATGTACTTTCTATTGATGTAGGTATCATTATCATATTTTTTTGCAAGTACATATTTCATTACTAACTTTGAAGTCTAGAATGTCTTTTTGATCTTTAATCTCATAATTTTTTGTATGTTTATCTAATTTTTGCAATTATTGCGGCATTAGAAAGATATTGAGGAGCTCTTTAGATCTATCCATCAATTTTTTTTAGATTCAACCCCAAATATATTTTATTCAATTTATTACATATTTTTTTCTCTAATTGTTAACTTGGAAATCCTAACTCTTGAAGAAATTCAATATTTTTTGATGGGCTTTATTTTTAGTATTTGATCATATTGAAGAGATTCTAATTTATATTGAGGTTTTCTTTTCTATATAATTTGGAGATCTATCTTAGTTCATTATGGGTTTTTTGTTTCATCCTTATCTGATCATCTTGAAAAGGGGGAACTATAAGCAATGGAGAGATGGCATCTTGAAACATATCCATTGTCTTCATCTTTTTCCACATTTGTATGGTCTTATTTCTCAACTAGGTACTAGTTACATTTGTGAAAGAACTTTTGTTCATGAGTATGTAACATCGCCTAGTAGTCGGAACCCATTATCAAATCATATTTGCATTTTTTTCTTCTCTCTATGTTGCACTTAACAATGTTTTACCTAACTAGTTGACCTATTATCCTATTCACACATGTTCACATGCTACATTTACTTAAAAATCTTTAAAAAATTCTAAAAGTCTCTTATGCACATTTTTATTTTATCTTTAGTTGTCTCATGACATAAGCTTAAGACACTTGTCACAATTTTGTATTGTCCTATCTCTCAACCTCATCTTTATAAGCAAGGCTTTCATATAAATTTTGTAGTGTTATTGATTCATTATTGATCAAAATAAGCTTTGTGTTTTAGGTGATATTGAGAGTTTGAGTCTTTGTGTGACTCTTACAATTTATTTCTTGTATACCAAAGTAAATAATTTCCATAATTTTATATTCTAATTAATATATATAAAATATCCATTGATATTTCATATTAATAAGAATTATATTAATTTTATTCCAAATACAATTGTATTTGTCCCAATTACAAATAGTAAAATAAAATTTAAATAATACTTTATAACATGTAATAAAAAATAAATGTATTTTTAATATGAATCTAAATTAAATCTAATTATTCTTTATCATCTACAATATTTTTATTTTAAAACATTGACTGCTGACAAAATTAGTTAAGCATCTCTAACCTTATAATTTAATATATCATTTAATAATATTAACTCTTACTTAACTATCATTTATTAAACTTACATATAGAATGTATGTTATTTATTAAACTTAGATAGACATTATAGAGGATAGAAATATTAAATATAATAAATAACACTTAAACTAAGAGATATAATATTAATTGTTTATTAAAATGAAAACTATCATTTGAATAAATTAAATATTAATTGTTTTTAAATATAACATTTAAATATTTTGACAACCAATATAATTATCTAATAAATTAAAAGACCATCCATTTAAAAATCAAAGTTTAGACATCAAATTCAAGTATTCATTATTTCCCTGCACTGCAGAAGACCGAAGCATTTATTCTCGACACTTATTCCTGCAACCAGACTTCACATAAACAGTAATTGAGTGTTGTATGCTTCTGGATGGTGTTAAAATTAACACGATGGTTTCTGCCTGCAAATGGTATGACTTTCCGATAAAAAAAGCCTTCGTAGACCATCTTAACTTTGTAAAAATGGCAATAAGCTGTGAAAACCCTCCACTATTCTGTGCTCTTCCCCTGTCACAACCAAACCTTTCTCCACTTCCTCCTCATCTCTGTACTATCCTCCGAAGAGCCTTTGTATTGAGAACTTCTCTGCAGTGAAGCATCTGGAATGTTGTGGGAAAACACTTACACTTACCATCTTCCCTTGTACATCTCCATTTCAGGCATTGCAAACCCATCATCCAGCACTTAGGATGATATCATTTGTGCAGAAACACAATTTATAAGAAAACAGAGCATAATGGCATCGCCACTGGAGGAACCCTTCTGCACCAATTTTGGCTTGGAATGAAGTTCCTGATTAGAAGAGTCTACGATGACGACATGATTGGCAGAGGGGAAGGAGTTTACGCGGGAAGCTGCATCAAGACTGCCTCCGTACATATTATCATTTCATCTGGCCATTTCTGCAAATTTCTTAGATGCTATGAGAGATTAAAATGCCCCATAGAGAACGGTAAATGTTTCAACTTGGGACACTGCTCAATATTAACATTGGTCAAAGACAACAAATCTCCAAGAGAGGAGGGCAAAGATTCCAGGTTGGGACAATCCTGAATTGAAGATCGGTTAAGGAGGATAAATTTTCAAGAGAGTTCGGTAAATTTTTCAGGTTAGGACATTTCTGAATGGAAAGATTAGTCAAGGAGGACAAATCTTTAAGAGAGTTTGGCAAACATATTAGGTTGGAACAATTCTGAATGGAAAGCGCAATTAAGGAGGACAGATTTTCCAGAGAGTTTGGCAAATGTTCTAGGGTGGGACATTTCTGAATGGAAAGAACAGTCAAGGAGGACAATTCTCCGAGAGAGTTTGGCAAAAATTCCAGGTTGGAACAATCCTGAACAAACTTCCAAGAGAGTTGGGTAAATATTCCAGCCTGGGACAATTTTGAATGGAAAGATCAGTCAAGGAAGACAAATCTCCAAGAGAGTTCGGCAAAGATTTAAAATTGGGACAATCCTGGATGGAAAGATCTGCCAAGGAAGACAAATTACCAAGAGAATTTGGCAAATATTCTAAGTTGAAACATTTCTGAATGGAAAGAGTAATCAAGGAAGGAAAATCTCCAAGAGAGTTAGGCAAATATTTCATGTTGGGGCAATCCTGAGTGGAAATATTCCTCCCTCCTTGAGAGTTCGGCAAATATTCCAGGCTGGGACACTCCTGAATGGAAAGACAAATCAAGGAGGACAACTCTCCAAGAGAGTTTGGAAAAGATTTGAAGTTAAGACAATCCTGAACGCAAAGATCTGTTAAGGAGGACAGATTTCCCAGAGAGTTAGGCAAATGTTCTAGGGTGGGACATTTCTGAATGGAAAGATCAGTCAAGGAGGACAAATCTCCAAGGGAGTTTGGCAAAAACTTCAGGTTGGAACAATCCTCAATGGAGAGATCAATCAAAGATGACAAACTTCCAAGAGAGTTGGGCAAATATTCAGAATGGGACATTTCTGAATGGAGAGACAAGTCAAGGAAGACAACTCCAAGAGATTTCGGCAAAGATTTAAAATTGGGACAATCCTGAATGGAAAGATCTGTCAAGGAAGACAAATCTCCAAGAGAATTTGGCAGATATTCTAAGTTTGAAACATTTCTGAATTGAAAGACTAATCAAGGAGGACAAAACTCCAAGAGAATTTGGCAAAGATTTAAAATTGGGACAATCCTGAATGGAAAGATCTGTCGAGGAAGACAAATCTCCAAGAGAATTTGGCAGATATTCTAAGTTGAAACATTTCTGAATTGAAAGACTAATCAAGGAGGACAAAACTCCAAGAGAATTTGGCAAATGTTCTAGGTTGGGACAATCCTGAATGGAAAGATCAATCAACGAGCACAAATCTCCAAGAGAGTTTGGCAAGCTTGTCAACAAGTCACTTCCTATGCTCATCTTTCGCAGACTGCGTAGTTGACCGATGTTATTTGGTAGCTCCCTTAGCCTCTTCATTCCATTTAAATAGAGCTCTCTCAAAAATACCTGATTTGTGATGTGATTAGGCAACTTTTCCAATTGCTTGCACTTTGAAAGGTTCAGATGCTCCAGCTTTGTGATCTGTTCGAAGTCCTCTGACAGAAGTATGAGCTCTCCACATTCCTCTAAATTGATTTACTGCAGGAGCATAAGCCTCTTAAAAGAAACTGGCAAAGTCATCAATTTGCAGCATTCTCAAGTCCCCGAAACTGCTGGGTAGTGATGATAGCATTCCACAGGACCGTAATTGCAGGTGCTCCAATGATTTGAGACGGCAAAATTCTTCTGGGAGACTCCCAACCTTGTAGCCACCTTTGATTACGAGTTTTTTCAAATGACTGAGACGTTCTATTGAATTTGGAAAACCATGGAATTCATGGCGTTCAGAAATAAACAACTCTCTTAACTGCACAGGAGCCTGCCGTGCATTTACAAGTAGAAATGGGTTAAAAAATACAGCAATTATAAAAATTGAAACATAGATTTAATAGTGCTGACTAATTACGTCGCTATCAGCCTCCCAGAGCTCTTCCAAGTGATGTTCCTATTGATAGTCTTCATAGAGTTCTAAAACTCTTAAATTTTTCAATGAAAGCCGTGCCGAAAGATTCCTATGCCCAATTTGGAACCAGCGAAGCCAGACCAGCTCTCCTGATGCTTCACCAATTACTTGGTTAAAATAATCTCCTCCAGTCACAAAAATCTTCAGTCCGATTAAAGAGGGTGCGAGTGACAAAATTCCTCTACTTATATTAGCCATGAATTCCTCCTGCGAGCAGCAACCGCGAAACTCAATAAACTCACTAATTGATCCACCTCTATCCTACATTGTCCAAAAGGGCTTTGCTTTAGGAAAAGTATGAAATATTCAGAAAAACACCATAAAGCAAAAAGATTATACAAACAAATAAAGTCAGAAGTATGTCAAGAAACAGAAAACACAGACAAACATACTCCATATGATCTCCACTTTCCTATCCCAGGTACAGCCTTGATTCCTCGAATTCCATTTCTAATCTGAAAAATAAAATAAAAATTTCAGAATCTTATAAAAATCGAAATTATGTATTGTCTGATCAAACACATACAGAGCACAATAGATAAGCTATTAAATTTGATTAGTAAATGGCCTAGCGAGCCTAGGAGACTGTCTTTTTAAACAGAATTTCAACGCCTAAAAGCCAAACAATTAAAAAAAAGTATTAACCTCACCTCTGTTTGTTTGTCAACATCAGTAATCTGCTGGGGTGACCAAATTCGGTAAGGTGAATGTTGATTTGCAATTTCCCTTTCTAAATTTCCAAAAGGGCTTTGCTTTAGGAAAAGTATGAAATAGTCAGAAAAACACCATAAAGCAAAAAGATTATACAAACAAATAAAGTCAGAAGTATGTCAAGAAACAGAAAACACAGACAAACATACTCCATATGATCTCCACTCTCCTATCCCAGGTACAGCCTTGATTCCTCGAATTCCATTTCTAATCTGAAAAATAAAATAAAAATTTCAGAATCTTATAAAAATCGAAATTATGTATTGTCTGATCAAACACATACAGAGCACAATAGATAAGCTATTAAATTTGATTAGTAAATGGCCTAGCGAGCCTAGGAGACTGTCTTTTTAAACAGAATTTCAACGCCTAAAAGCCAAACAATTAAAAAAAAGTATTAACCTCACCTCTGTTTGTTTGTCAACATCAGTAATCTGCTGGGGTGACCAAATTCGGTAAGGTGAATGTTGATTTGCAATTTCCCTTCCTAAATTTCTTAAGTGATTATGCATTTTTATGCAATTGTCATTGTCGAGTTCAACTAAACACTTATGCATAAGCCTTTTCCAGCAGTGCAAACCACTCCACTCTGAACTGTTCCATACTTCAATTGCCAAACTGTTCTGTTCTCCGATAAAGAAACATGCAGCATCTAGAAACATCTCTTTCTCCTCATAATCAAGGGCATCGTAACTTTAAGTTTCCCTTTGATAACATCAGGCAATATTCTTGAATTCTTATTCAGTTGAGATTCCCAGTGTTCTTTGCAGGACTTCCCATTTACCTGTTCTCCAAATACCTTGAGAGACAGGGGTAGTCCTTGGCAAGCCTCCACAAACTTTTTAAAAAATTCCTCCAATCCATTTAGGGGAAAGGATTGTACAAAAGCATGCCAACAAAAAAGTTGTTCAGCATGAAACGGATCCAGTGCTCTCATTTTATATATGAAGGATATACCCCAAGATATAAACACTTCATAGTCCCGTGTTGTAACAATGATGAAACTACCCCTTCCAAGGCTGTCTTTTATAGGTAGGAGAGCATCCAATTGGTCCACATGATCCACATCATCCAAAACAATGAGCGCCCTAACAGATCTCAAATGCCTTGTAAGATTTGCCTTTCCTTGCTCTATATTGTCAAATATTACATTGTTGACACCAAGGTCATTGAGGAGACGAATCTGCATCTTCTGCAATTTTGCTGCTCGAACATCAAAAACAAAACTGCGGCTCTCCATGGAAGCGGACCTTCTGTTGTATAACTCTTTTGCAAGGGTGGTCTTGCCAGAACCACCCATGCCCCAAATTCCCACAATTTGTACACCCTGATCACCCTCAACAGATTGGTGCGTATTCATCTCAAAATCTTTCACTATTTCTTCCAGACCTACTGGATGTTTTGCAACCTCTAATGGCACGTTTAATTTCTGAGAAACAAGATTTGTGATTTTCTTCAGCGGCCTCAATACATCGCTGAACCCATATAACATTGAAAAATCAAAATACTGAAAGGTTATCATGGCATGCCAAAGTTAAATTAACTATATATGAAAAAAGAATACATATTTGTTAGAATAGGGAAGCCGAACGTCTCTCACTTACTTGATATTATTTATGACTTCACCAGAGTAAAATGAGACGACATGGAGTGCCTTCTTCCAGTCCTGAAGAAGTGTCGGGCTGTATCTACCCTTCTGTTCGTGCTCCTTAAAGGCCTGGGCATACATGCCTTTCCCTTCTCTACCCATCTGGGATCATTAGGATCTACATGGTAGAAAATGGGAATGATTGGGGCGCCAGATTTAAGCATAAACGATAGCTCTGCCAAACACCAGGGTGATTCTGCATACCTCTGCGAAAAAATAGCTATATGAAGCCAAGCTCTGGTCATTGCTGCTGCTATTGTTCGGGGCAAGAAATCGCCATATTCCAACTCTGGTGCATCCAAAAACACAGAGAGTGCCATACCAGTGAGGATATCATACAGAGCGCTAGCTAAGGTGGATTTGACGTCTGGTCCACGATGACTGATGAAGACATCGTAGGACGGCTTTTTCATGAGTTTTGAGGCAGAACTAGCTGCAGATGGTGCGAATTCATTAAAAGCGCCCTCAACCTTATTCTCTGGTGTAAGATCAGTGGTAGAAGCAGATGCAGATGTTGTGATTCCCTCAGAAGCACCCATAACATCATTCTCTCGTTACTGGACGCGGTAGAAGTAGACGCCATGGAATTGGGAACTGAACGTTATGGAGCAAAGGAACAAGCTCCATAAAAAGCAGACTGGAAACAAACTATGGGCTGTTGTTATTGCAGAAGTAAATGGAAAAGTCTTGGTAGGCTCCCTCTCTGGTCGACCACCGGCGGTAGAATTTGATGCCC